>JAODAL010007621.1:0-123728 GCA_025379985.1 Phyllomedusa bahiana
TATTTTGCTAATCTTATAGTCTGGTCAGTTGACAGAGGCATGATCGGACGTCACAGTCTCCCCTGATATGGTTTAACAGACAGCCTGGGGTTTCTTAGGTCCCCGGGTTGCTTGAGCTTTTCCGCGTTTGTGGGTCCCCGGGCGTTCCGTCACCCGACGAGCGGGGGAAACCTTTGATTGCGCTGCGGTGCGAACTGTGGCAATCAAAGGGGTTTTTAAAGCCCCGGGGGGGAGGTTTCCCCGCTTCCCCGGTGCTTGCGGAGCTGCGTGGGTCAGGGCGTGTAGTAAAACCCCGCCCCAAGCGCTGCTGTGGTGCGGGCCCCAAAAAAAACTCTGTCCCCTTGGGTGTCAGCGCGTCGCTACGAGAAACGATTGCCCCAGAAAGTCAAAAGATGGTGGGTGGTCGTTAAAGAGTTAAAAGGGTTGTCCAGGATCACAAAAATATGGCTACTTTTTTTTTACCAAAAACAGCACCACATCTGTCCACAGGTTGTATCTGTTATTGCAGTTAAGCCCCCATATACTCTAATGGAGCTGAGAAGCAAGAGGTTAATTAAAACATCATTTTTTTTTCAAATTTCTGTAGCAGAAGCCCTTTAATGGTTCACTAACTTTCTCCCTGCACTGTGGATGTTTGCTCAATAAAAGACATGAACGGTACAGCTGTCCTGTTTGTTATTACTTTATTTACATTGTTTTTTTCTTGTTATTTATATACGAATCAGACCACATTTTATCACTTACGAATGCAATAATTCAGATAAATCCACTTGCTTTTTCTCCCTGCCCTGTGTATGTTTACGTAATAAAAAACACATGAACAATAGATCTGACCGTGTATTTTTAGTTTAGTTAGATTGTGTTTGCCTACATTTTTTTTTTGGGTAAGGAATGCAGAAATCCCGGTAATTCCAAAGGGTTCACTTTTTTTTCTCTCTACTCTGTGGGTGTTAACTCAATTTGCTTAATAAAAGACATGAACAGTACAACTTTCTTGGTCTTATTAGTTTAGTTACCAATCTGCAGAATTAAGATAGCACGGCTTTTATACCTCACAGTGAACTCCAGAAAAACGAGGCCCATCAAAAATGGTGCAATTACAATTTTTTTTTAATTCTAAAAATTGAAAAAAAAAAGTGTTTAAAAACGCTGTATCCCAAATAACAGCCGCCACGAAAAAAAAAACCCCTTACATTTCCATAGATGTAAAAATAAAAAAGTTACTAGTTGCAGGAAATGGCGCAGCAGCGCAAACTTAAAAAATAAAAATTATATTTTAAAACATTTAAAATAGTACAAAAACTCTAGCAATTTGGTATCACCAGAATTGTACTGACCTGCAGAATAAAATAATATGTTATATATACAGAACAAGGAACTCTATGAAAATAAGCCCACCCTCCCCAGAAATGGAGAAATTGCATTTTTTCACATCCCCCCTTCGAACTGTTACTTTTTTTTTTGTTTTTCTAGTATGTTACATGGTACAGTCAATGGCTCCAATAAAAAGTACATCTTTTACATCAAGCCCCAAACGACTATGTAGACGTAAAAAAAAACATTATAGCTCTTGGAAGACAGGCAGGAAAAAAGATGAGAAAAATAGCTCTGTCATGAAAGGATTAAACGTATATAAAGAGCCCTGCAGGTTCATCTCAAATACGTTTGATTACGGGGATGCAAAAATACATCAATCAAATCTTTCCCCTTTAAGTATGTTCCCGGTTATTTGGGAATATTTCAGCCCCCAAAATTTTCGGCATACTGCGCGAATTACGGACTGAAAACGTCCCGTCTTACGGTAACAAGTTCCATAGAGAAATATGGATTTCGTTCCTTCCCGCTCGGTGAATCCCGCCCCAGGGGGAGATAAGTGACAGTTTTTTTAGCCGTATAGCGCCCCTAGTAATGTTGTCTTGGGCGGGGAGGTGCCGGCCCCCCACTCCCGCCTCCCCCGTCCCCAAGGCGTAATTTGGGGGCATAATTCGCCCGCAATTAAGCCGTGTGAACTAGCCTAAGACTTACTGTTTTGGTCCCCGTACCCTTCAGCCTTGGTAAAGTGTTGTTTCTTATTTAAAGGAAAGGCCAACTATATATATATTTGGGGGGACTAGCGGTCACAAAAAAGCGGGAAAAAGGGGGGTAGGTTCCCAACAAAAAAAAAGGGTTTTTTTTTTTTCCGGCAAACAAAAAAAAGCATTTAAAACATAAAGTCTGTGGCGCAGGCTTACTTCAGCGTAAAACCCAGCAGCAAATCAAAAGGTTTAAAGTCCCCCATAAAAAAAAGTAAATAAAAACCTTGTACTCCACCGTGTGGCTGGTGAACTCCCTTGGGTAAAAGGGGACCCCGATTGTTTCGGGTGGTAGGCAAAACCCCCTTCCCCCTCCCTCGCATTTCTCTGGGACAAGTACTTCCAAAACTCCTTTACACCGGTTAATTTCTCTCACGGGGCCCTTTCCTGCACAGGTTTAAAAGGGCCTAGGGATCCCGGAAAAAGCCTGGACCGGAGGGGGGGGAACGGCCCCCAAACCCCGTTTCACCCTTTCGGGAAAAACCCGCCCAATAAACCCTGCACAGCAGCTATGCAAAAATTTACAAAAAACATAAGTAACCTAGGGTTTACCTTCCCCTACTGTGCTTTTCCCCACCAAGTTTTTCCCGGTTCCTTGGTGGGGGCCCACTAGTGAAAGTTCTTTGTCCCCTTTTGCTGTTGTGGAAAAAAGGGGCTGCCCCACGGGATCGGCCCCCCTGACATCCGGGAAAACTTCCTTACCATTTGGGCTTAATACTAGGGACTTTCCTTCCATTCCACTTTTTCCCGTTTGTTTTTTTACACATCCCCCCCCTCCCCCCCAAGGGCCCAGTGGACTGGGCACTTGAACGACCAGACAGGGGAGCCTTGGGGAAAGGCGTCAGCATTTTTTTTGCTTTTTCCCCCCCTTTTGTTCTACCACAAATTTAAAACCCTGCAGTGCCAAAAAACCTTTCTTGCCCCCCCTTGGTTATTGCCCTTGTTTCGGAAACATCCACTGTAACGGGGCATGATCTGTCACCAACCTGATTTTTTTTTTCCCCTGCCAGAAAAATACCCCCAACGACTCCAAACCCAAACTTTATCCCCCGACACTCCCTTTTTACTATGGAATTGTTTCTTTAACAGGACGGGGAGCTTCCTACTCAAATATGTAATGGGGTGCCTCCCCCTTTTTTACCTCCTGTGACCGGCCCGGGCCCCCAAACCCCAACCTTGGGGCGTTGCGGGATAAAAAACTCTTTACTGAAGCCCCCCGGGGCCCCCAAAAACCCCGGGGCTGGTTTACAGAGGGCTTTTTTGGGCCTGAAATGATTCTCTCCCTCCTCGACCATTTCCCCTTCCACTGCCTTTCTTTTTTTGGGTTAGGTCGGTTCATTTTGGGGCTGCAATGAGGCGAAGTTCGGCACAAACCCTGCGATAGTAGCCGACAATCCCGGGAAACCGCTCTCCCCTGTTTTTTTTGTAAGGGGTTGGGGCCACCTTAAATTTCCCTCTACTTTGTTTTTTTGGGGGTCTTATTGTGCCCATACCCAAATTTTCCCCAAATATCGGGTTTCTTCCGCCCAAATGGCACATTTTTCAGGGTTAGCGAAAAACCCCCTGCCTCCTTAGTGAGCGGGAAGTATGCCTGTACTTTGCTGAGATGGGACTCTCAGTCAGTACTGAATAAAAAATTTCTAGATAGGAAGATAGTCCTGGTATGGGGTTTTGAATCTTACCCCATTGCCCTTAAAAAAATGTAGCGGGGGCCCCCCTTTTAACCAAAAGGGCATCCTGGTGTAGTGGAACACCCAAATCTGGAGGGAAGGAAAGGCAGTTCTCTCTTTCCCCCCTTTTTGGGACGGGGGGAATCTCCCAGAAACCCCCTTAGAAAGGCCCAAAGGGTTGTTTTTGTACCGGGCTTGCCCCCAAGTCTTTCAATCAGTTTTTCCCCCCGGGGCCCGGTTTGGGAAATCCCACTTGGGTACCCATTGAGTCGGGGGAAAAATCGTTGCAAAAAACCGCCAAGCCCATTTGGCTTAGGCCCCAAAACCACAAGGGGGCTAGCCCAAACCTTTTTTGGGGACTTTCAACGAACCCCCGGGGCCCAACATGCCCCTTATTTCCCTCAGAGACTCCCGGGTTCTGAGTTCGGGGATTCGGGGGTTTTTGGACATGAATTTTTCCCCCAGGGTCTGTACATATCTCATGCTTTTTTCCCACATCTGTAGTCCCGGGAAAAGGTCAGGGGAAGATGTCCCTGTTAGCTGAAACAACTCCCAGGTTCCTGTCTTTGATTTTTTGGAAGGGCGTTCCCTTTTGACAACCTCCCTGATATATGAGGGGGGTTTCCCACTTGGGCTGTCAGGGACATTACTGGGGGGCCTCTCTATCCTGTCACGGCTTTTTTAAATTTATGGGGTATGTTAAAAAAGGTTTTTTTTTCCCCCGGCTAAAGTTTTTTAATTTACCTCTCCAATTCTCTCTCCCACACTTCTAAGGCCCCCTGCCATTTACCCAGGAACTTCCCTCTCGACCGGGGGGAAAAACCGGGGCCCCAATAGCGGCCCCCGGGGGTTAAATTTGCCAAACCCTAGGGGCCCTATTGTTTTCCCCGGCCCTTGGGGAATCTGTGCCCTCCCAAGGGCCCCTTCAAAATGGGCATTACTGGGGCCTGATGCGACCCTGATTCGGGGGCGACGTGTTCTAAAAACATTTTTAAAGGGGGAAAAGGCCTCACTCCCCCATTTCTCTTTGGCGATGTCCGCATATCCCTGGGTGTCCCCCCATACAAAAATTTCCCAAAGGGGGGAAAAAACCCCGTGGAGGTTGGGGGAAACCTCTCTGAGGGAGATGGGAAGGGGTATGGCAGAGAAAAAATCCCAGTCCCTCCCATCCTTTTCTACCACCTTTCTCGGGAATCCCCTTCAGGGTTTTTTTAAATTCTTTCGACAAAACCCGTCAGTTTGAGGTTGATACACCGGGGGTCCTCAGTTGTTTAATGTGCTTTTGTTTTACAAAAGGTCCTTCTTTCCCGAGACATAAAGGGTGCCCCCTGGTCTGTTAGGTTTTTCCTTTGGCAAACCCGTTTAAAGAAGCCCTGCTTTTAACTCTCGGGCAAAAACACTTCGGGAAAGTGTTTTTTGGGGGAAAGGGCCTTTGGGGATCCCGGGGGTTTGATAATTAGCATGACTAAAAATTTTACGGGTTGGGCCCCGGGCCAAATTGACAAATGGCCCTAGGGAGACCCAAGGGGATTTTTTTCGAATGGCACCTCGTTTAAGGGGGAGGGGTACTAAGGGTCGAAAGGGGAAACATGGGAGGGTTAGCTGGAAAGGGGGGAAGGGCTTACAGAAAATTGGTAATCTTTTTTGATGAACCCGGGCCCAGAAAAAATTTTTTTAAATCCCCCGCTCTTGTGTTTTCCCCAACCCCCAAGTCCCCCCTGGGCACTTAAATGTGAGCCTTACCCTTTCCCTCCTATAAGTTACGGGCACCAACAGTTTTTCCCCACAATTTCCCCTCGTTTTCTTTTTACCCCCGTTTTTTACAGCAAATCATTCTTTTCAGCCCAATGCGGAAATTTTTTCCCTCGGCGCCTGGCTCTTGCGGCCCCCCTCATTTTAAATACCGTTTCGGTTTCCCCTGCATTCTTTTGGGGGGAGGTTTTCGCAACTGAGCCTTGCCAAAGTTCTCACGTGACACCCCAGGTCCGGTATTTTGCTCAGGGGGCCCAAAATCTTTCCCCGCCCCCTGCCCCTACCGCTTAAAGGGAAGGGATGGTAATATCAGTGGTACCCCTTTCCGCATTTTTATTGTACAAACCCCCCGCTAGGGGAACTTGGGGGTGAGGGGTTGGGGGCTTTACGGCCCCACAGCGTTTTCCCCTTTGGGGGTTTTGACCCCCCGTTTCCCCGAACAGGGGGGGGTCCCTTTCCCGGATTAGGGGGTTTTGTAAGTGGTTATGATGCCCACCCCATGGCTCAGAGTCCCAAAAAAATTCAATAGGTTTACTGTCGCCCGTGGGTAGTGTTTGTTCCCCATGAATGCAGACCACCCCCCCCGTTTTTTTCCCGGGGGAACCGGTCATGCGGGGGGAAAGGCAGCTGCAAGAGGGTAACCCAGGCTGCCAGAGTCCAAAAAGGGGCCACCACACTGACCCCATTTCACCTGGACATGGCCCCTTCCTGAGGGGGGCCCGGGTCTGGCAGGGGCCCAAAAAACTACCCGGCAGGGTGAGCAAACATGGGGGTGAAGGGTGGCACCCATCCTTTTTCTCCTTGCGGGGACAGTGTCCCGAAAAAAAGCCCCTTGTTGGCACTTCCCAAAAGCGCATTCTGCTCGGCCACCCGGGGGTTTTTAAGGGTGAAAGTACCTTCTCTGGGGCCCCCCAAAAATCTCTCTTCTGGGGGGGACCCCCCCGACTTGTCTCCCCGGGCCGGTTTCCCCTGGTCGTCCCGGCGGAGAAAGCTTTGGGCGCTTGGCCCCAAAATTGGATCTGCCCGTGGGTTTTTCCGCTCCACGAGGGCCCAAACAGGGTCCAGCGGTTGGGGTCTCCCCGGGGCCCCCCAACGATCAGTTCGTGGTTTGTTCCCCTTGCGGTTTGCGGTCCATGACGGTTTCCCGGGCTATGATGGCGGATGGATAGCACCAAAAGGGTTGGGAGCCACTTGCGCACCCAAAGGGGTAGAAGATCAAAAAGCTTTGGGGGCGGGGCGGGTTTTTCCCTTTAACAAACCGCCCAAACTTTTGGGGCCCCTGTGAGCCCCCACGCTAGGGTGACTCCCCGCCTGGCCATAAACTCTTTCCTTAAGGAGGTTATGTCCTTGGCCCGCTTGAGTGGGTCAAAAATAGGCCTTCTGCGGTCCCCCATCAAATAGGGCGCCGAACTTCCGTCCAAACGGCACCCGGGGGGGTTTTTCTCTTTTCCCCAAGGCCCCTCAAACCCCTGCCAGATACGCCTTACGTTTTATCACCCGGGGGGATCTTTTCAAAGGGCGCTTTTTACTGCCTTTTTTTCCGTGCACGACCCCCCAAACCCCCTCCGTCCTCTGGGCAAAAACATTGGGTTTGAGTGCTGCAATTTTGCTCCCCGCTAAGACGGTTCGTTTTTTGCTGGTTTTCATGGCCCGCACCAGGTGCCCACATCCTCCACCATTTGTGGGGAATAGGGGGTCCAGGGGGCAGGCACAAGCGGGTAGGTTGCAAAAAAATAAAGGGTTTTATTTTTTCCCGGGAAAAAAAAAACAGCAGTAATAACATAAAAATCTTTTGGCAGCAGACTTACTTTGCCCTATAAAAACTCGGCAAAATAAAGGTTTTTTAAAATCCAGCCCTCAAAAAAAGTAAATTTAAACGTGTACTCCCCCGTGTGGCTGGTGAACTGCCCCCTTTTTAGAAAACCCCCCAGGTCTCTTTCATGGCCCTAGCAGACTCCTCTTTTCCCCGCTCAAACATCTTTTGGAGACAAGGGGCCTTTTCCCCCATCCTTTTGCATCAGGGTTAAAATCTTCACCTGGTTCTTCCTGCACAGGCTTTAAAAGGCCCAGGGGGTTTTCCCGGGAAGCCTGGCCCGGGGGGGTGAACGGCCTCCCAACCCCGCTACAGCCGTTTTTAGGGAAAAAGCCCGCCCAAAAAAGCTGCACAGCAAAAAATTTTCTAAAATACACACGTACGGGAAAAACCCTTTTGGGTTTTCCTATCTCTAATGCTGCTTTTCCCCCACCAAGATCCGGTTCCTTTTGGGGGGCCCCCCTTGTGCTGTTCCCCTTTTCTGCCCTTGGGTGTTGTGGAAAGGGGCCGGGGCTGTCCTACTGGAACGGCCCCTTGAAATTTCCCGGAATTCCCTTTCCATTTGCCCGCTTAAACCCCAGGGACATTCCCCCCCTTCCTTTCCCCTATTTTTTCCCGTGGTTGTTTCAATATATTTTTATATATTTTAAAATATTTTATATATATATTAAAATTTTTATTTTATTTATATATATATTTATATTTTTTATATATAATTTAGGTTTTATATTTTTCTGAGGAAGCGCAGGTATTCGGTTTCGAAACGGTCAAGTTTCTTTGTTTTGGTCTTTGCTTTTTAATCACACGGGGGGTTTTAAAAAAACCCTTGTTTTTTTTCTTTAAAAAAAGGGAACGTTTATTTTACTACCCGCGAGGGATTGATATCTTTTTCGAAGTTTCGCGGGGTCCCAAATTTCCCATTTCGGGACCTGTGTTTTTTTTTATATTATATATATATTTTTATATAAATTTTTTATATAATATATATTAATATATATTATTTTTATTTTATATTTATTTATATATTTAATATTATATGTCTTGGGCACTGGGTTGGTTTTAGACGAGGACTACACACCTGAATAATACTAATAATATTAAAAAAAAGAATTTTTGTTCCCTTAAAAACAAGCACAAAATGGAAATTTTTTTTGAAAAAAAATTTTCCCCCCCCCCTATACTATTTTGCCACAAAAGGAAGTTGATATCCCCAAACCCATTCACATTTTATTTAGGTGTATCCATATAAATGCCCACCCTGTGTATATTATATTATATGTATATATATTATATATATACACACCCACACACATATTTACACTCACCGGCCATTTATTAGGTACACCATGTTTAGTAACGGGTTGGACCCCCTTTTGCCTTCAAAAAACTGCCTCAATTTTCGTGGCATAGATTCAACAAGGTGCTGGAAGCATTCCTCAGAGATTTTGGCCCTTTATTGACTGATGGCATCACACAGTTGCCGCAGATTTGTCGGCTGCACATCCATGATGCGAATCTCCCTTTTCCACCACATCCAAAAAAGATGCTCTATTGGATTGAGATCTGGTGACTGTGGGAGGCCATTTGAGTACAGTGAACTCATTGTCATGTTCAAGAAACCAGTCTGAGATGATTCCAGCTTTATGACATGGCGCATTATCCTGCTGAAAGTAGCATCAGATGCTGGGTACATTGTGGTCAAAAAGGGGGATGGACATGGTCGCAACAATACTCAGGTAGGCTGTGGGTTGCAACGATGCTCCAATTGGTACCAAGGGGCCCAAAGAGTGCCAAGAAAATATTTCCACACCATGACCCACCCAAACCCGCCTGAACCGTTGATACAAGGCAGGATGGATTTCCATGTTTCATGTTGTTGACGCCAAATTCTGGGCCTACCATCCGAATGTCGCAGCAGAAATCGAGACTCATCAGACCCGGCAACGTTTTTCCAATCTTCTACTGTCCAATTTCGATGAGCTTGGGCAAATTGGGAGCCTCAGTTTCCTGTTCTTAGCTGAAAGGAATGGCACCGGTGTGGTCTTCTGCTGCTGTAGCCATCTGCTCAAAGTTCGCCGTACTGTGCGTTCAGAGTGCTCTTCTGCCTCCCCTTGGTTGTACGGGGGGGGCCAATTTGAGTCACTGTTGCCTTTTCTATCAGTCGAAACCAGTCTGCCCATTCTCCTTTGCCCCTCTGGAATCAACAAGGCATTTCCGCCCACAGGACTGCCGCTCACTGGATTTTTTTTCTTTTTTCGGACCTTTTCTCTGTAAACCCTTAGAGATGGTTGTGCGTGAAAACCCCAGGAGATCAGCATTTTCTGAAATACTCGACCAGCCCTTTGGCACCAACAACCATGCCACGTTCAAAGGCACTCAAATCACCTTTCTTCCCCATACTGATGCTGGGTTTGAACTGCAGGAGATTGTCTTGACCATGTCTACATGCCTAAATGCAATGAGTTGCCGCCATGTGACTGGCTGATTAGAAAGTAAGTTTTAAACGAGCAGTTGGACAGGTGTCCTAATAAAGGGGGCCGGTGAGTTTTATATTATATATATATATATATATATATTATATATATTTATATATATATATATATATTATATTATTTATATTATATAATATATATATATATGTGTGTGTGTACATATATACCTGGACTGGAATGTGGGAATGGAATCCACCCAACACTACAGCCGTTCCAGAGAAGCCGGCCTGTAACAACTTGGCTGCACATCTATTGCAGCTCTCCTGCCGCATCCAATCCTGTAACAGAAACCTGCGTCCTGAAGTCGCTCTGTCAGATTATATATCCTGTTACAGGATTGGATACAGCAGGAAAGCTGCAATAGATGTGCAACCAAGGTGTCTGATCTCTGTAGGGGAAGCCAGCAGTTTGGGGTCAGCAACATTAATTTGCTGACATTTGGAGTAGCCATTAGTATAACCATGATGCAGGTATTACAGGCCGGCTTCTTTGGAACGGCTGTAGTGTTGGGTGGGTGGAGTCCATTCCCACATTCCAGACCAGGTCTTGTTAAAGGCCTGTACTTCAGGCTACAGGTTAGAGAGGGACTCTTAGGGTATGGTCACACGATGTTTCTCAGATCCGTTTTTTTATCCATTTTTTGGACCCAAATGTATCTAACAATGTGCAGTGTTATTTACATTGGTTTCAATGTAAAAAAACGCATCTACCTTCAGACAAATGGTCACTGCTGCGTTGACATGTCAATTCTCCTTGCGTTTTACACAAGTGAAATCCCCATAGGAAACCATGGAGTGTGCTTTTGGAGTCCGAAAAATGGATTCAAAAGCGCAACATACTTTTGGGTACGTTTTGGATGCGCTTTTGATACAAAAAGTGCATCCGAAAAACTCATTGGATTAAAATTTGAAGTGTAATACACTAATTGGGCCCCCTAGCGGTCTCATTTGGGTCTAGAGAACTGTTTTTGAACTTTTAGTAACCTAATGACCCCCCAATAGAGGGCTACAGCATTTTACATGTTTTTTCGATGAAGCCTTAGGGGCGCTTCCAGATTTACATGTGTTTGAATCTTATAAATCACTTTTTATATGTATTGAATTATAATAAAGAAGTTTTTTTTTTAGTATAGAAGGGGTGTTTACAAATTAAGAAGTTTTTTAAAAATAAATTTAAATTTTTTTGATAAATTTTTTTAAGATTTTTGGTTTTTAAAAAAAATTTTTTTTAAAAATTTTTTTTTGGGGGGGTTTTTTTTTGGGGTTTTTAAAATTTTTTTTTGGGGGTTTAAAATTTAAAAATTTTTTTTGTTTAAGGAAAATTTTTTGGGTTTTTGGGGGGGGGGGGTTTTTGGGGGGGGTTTTTTTTGGTTTTTTTTTTGGGGGTTTTTTTTTTTTTGGGGGTTTTTGGGTTTTTTTTTTTGGGGGTTTTTTTTGGTTTTTTTTTTTATTTTTTTTTTTGGGGGTTTTTTTTTAAAGGGGGGTTTAAGGTAAAAAAAATTTTTTCCTTTTTTGGGGGTTTTTCAAAAATTTTTTTCCCTTTTTTTTTTTTTTTTTTTAAAAAATTTTTTTTTTTTTTTTTTTGGGGGTTTGGGGGGAAAATTTTTGGGTTTTTTTTGGGTTTTTTTAATTAAAAAAATTTTTTTTAAAAATTTTTTTTTAAAATGGTTTGAAAATTTTTTTTTTTAAAAAAAATTTTTCCCCTTATTCCTTTGGGAAAAACCTTTTTTTTTTAAAAAAAAAAAAAAAACAAAAAAACCCCGAAAAAAAACCCCCCTTTTTTTGTTTTTTTTTTTTTTTTTTAAAATTTTTAAAAAAAAAATTTTTTTTTTAGTATAAAAGGGGGTTTTTTTTTAAAATTTTTAAAATAAATGTTTAATTTTTAGTTAATTAGTTTATTATAGATTGTTGAGAGGTTTCAGTATAATACTAAAATCACTTTTAACCCTTTATTTTTAAAATATTTATCTAAAACATTTTTTTAATTTTAAAAGAAATTTTAGAAATTTTTACTAATAAAAAAACCCATTCTTATTAAAAAAAATGCTTTTATATTAATTATATAAAAAAAAAAAGTTTTTTTAATTTTAAAATTAAAAAACATGTAAAAAAACTTTTTAAATTTTTAGCACCCTTCCCTTTTTTGGGATCCCAGGGAACACATGTAAAATGTTTTTTTAGTTATAGCGCCCCCCCTATAAGGCCCTTTCCCGGATAAAACATGTAAATTTTTCTTTTCAGTTATAGCGCCCTTTTTTTAAAGGTTCTTAGGGGAAAAACATGTAAATGCTGTGAGCTCCCCTTTGTGGGCTTCCTAATGTTGGGCTTAGGTTCTAAAATTAAAACAGTTTTCTAGAAACAAAAAAGAGAATTAGGGGGGGATTTAGTAATTAAAATACCCCTAAAATACATATGTAAGGGGAAAGTATTTTACAAGATTTACCTTTTCAAACTACAAACCCTTTTATTTTATATTGAAAAACGGTTTTGAAAAACCATTTCAAAACGCTCAAAAAGCATAGCTGCCCGCGTTTTTGGTTAAAATTTTTTGGGATGAAATTTTCAATGCGTTTTTTTTTCTAGTGAAAAAAAGGATCAAAAAACAGTCCAAAACGTGTGGGGGAAAAAAAAAACTAAGGGGGGGCCCTATATGAAAACTGTCTTGGTCTAAGACTTTCTTTGTTGCCCATTGCAACCAATCAGAGCCCCATAGCAACCAATCAGAGTCTAGCGACCAATTTAAAAGGGACCCCTTTCATTCTTTCAAAAGCACCCAGATGAAAAGTAAGGGGGGCTCGGGTTGGGTTTCTAGATTTTGATTGTTTCTATGGGGGTCTGATTGGTTGCTTTGAGCTCTGATTGGTTGCTTGACTCTGATTGGTTGCTATAGTCTCTGATTGGTTGCTATGAGCTTTGATTGGTTGCTATGAGCTCTGATTGGTTGCTATGAGCTCTGATTGGTTGCTGTGGGCAACAGACCAAGACAGTTTTCATACATGTGGCCCTAAATGTTTAGTGAGTGGCCAGACGGTCTCGGATTTATTAGGTGTGCTGTGCTATACGTGTGTACTGTAAGTGTGTGAAGCTTGCAGAATAAAGCTGGCTGAGGTCAGTTTATAAAGAAACCAGGTCGTCAGAGTGACATACCCTGTTTCCCTGAAAATTTAAAGGGAACAGTTTCTTTATATTAATTTTTTGCTCTAAAGAGGCTAAGGGCCCTTATTTTTTGGGGGGGGTTTATTTTTCCCTGAAAAAAATTCACTTTTATTGTTTAACTGTTTAAAATACTGCAGTGATTTCATCACAAACATCAGCATAAGCAGCCAAACTCTGAATTGCATAAAAAAAAATGTACTACGTCTTATTTTCGGGGAAACAAGGTATCTTTCTGTGCCAGTGACCGTCTTACAAAAGTATGGTTATCCCAGAGCTGGCCCACAGAAGTTGTTATGTGTGTGTATATGTAATTAATGCATATATCTTCTTTTAAGATTATATTGAATACGTCTGATATATAAGGGCTCCATTGTTGGTATATTGATATTTTATGACTGACAATATACGCGGTTTCACAAATAAGATGTTGAGCATGGGTTTAACGCTCCATAAAGACACGTTAGTCAAAAACTGAATGGTTTTCATATAATGTAGATAGGATAACGCTCCGTCCTGTGCAGCATCAACAGTAGCATAAAATAATTTACAACTACAGGTAATTGCAAAACGCATGGATCAAAGGGCCTGAGCAGAGCGCCCGGTGAGATGTGCCTCCTCCTCCCCCCACCAGCCACCTCAGGAGATTTAGATCACACTTCTACACACGCTGATTCAGCAGGAAACTGCCAGGCACTGGGAATTATTTTTGCCAACTTCAACAGATGCCAACTGCTGAGAAGCAGTCAGGTTTTAAGACGTAATGCTAATTATTCTCTTTTAAGCGCACAGGGCCCTGGCATCCTGCTGAGCGTTTCATGATGCAATCACTGCTGCTTATATAGAAAGTCATGGCAAATAAATAATTCCAAGAATATTAATAAATCCACGATTTCAAGCCACACATACGATCACAGCCGAGGCTGTGCGGCTAGCGGCGTCTGCAGGCGACTTTTACAGCACCCCAATGTCATTCCTCTGTGCCTTTACATGTTACAGGACTGTGAGAGGAGAGAATGGAAGGAGATTCTTCCACGTCTTATTTTGTAATAGCTTAACCCCTTCTCACCCCAAACCTTCAACAACTCCTCTCCCCTGGGCAATAAAGGTACACATCTGGCAGTGGAGCAGAGCTCTCAGTACAGTGCTCTGCTGAGGAGACAGGGAGGTGCTCTGCTGAGGAGAGAGTGAGGTGCTCTGCTGAGGAGAGAGGGAGGTGCTCTTTTGAGGAGAGAGGGAGGTGCTCTGCTGAGGAGAGAGTGAGGTGCTCTGCTGAGGAGAGAGGGAGGTGCTCTGCTGAGGAGAGATGGAGGTGCTCTGCTGAGGAGAGAGGGAAGTGCTCTGCTGGACCCCCCTCTCTTCCAGAGGAGCACTGGGCACTGGACTGGATGCTGTCTGAAAAACACAGCAGTAGTGAGGGAGGTTCAGTCTAACCTCCCCACCAGCATTGCATCGTACAGTGTGATCTCTACAGCACCGCCGCCACCAATGTATGTATAGAAGCCCCTCCTACCCTCATTGGCCGCCACCAAAGTATGCACAGAAGCCTCCTTCTACCCGCAGCCACCACCACCAATGTATGTACAGAAGCCACCTCCAGCCCCCAGCCACCACCGCCTATGTATGTACAGAAGCCCCCTCCAGCCCCCAGGCACCACCACCAATGTATGTATAGAAGCCTCCTCCAACCCCCAGCCGCCACCACCAATGTATTTACAGAAGCCTCCTCCAGCCCCCCGCCACCAGCGCCGATGGATGTACAGAAGCCCCCTCCAGCCCCAGCCACCACCGCCTATGTATGTACAGAAGCCCCCTCCAGCCCCCAGGCACCACCACCAATGGATGTAAAGAAGCCACCTCCAACCCCCAGCCGCCACCACCAATGTATGTACAGAAGCCCCCTCCAGCCCCCAGCCGCCACCACCAATGTATGTATAGAAGCCTCCTCCAGCCCCCAGCCACCACCGCCAATGGATGTACAGAAGACCCCTCTAGTCCCCAGACCCCAGTCACCACCAATGTATGTACAGAAGCCTCCTTCAACCCTCAGCCACCACCAATTTATGTACAGAATCTCCCTCCAACCCTTAGCCACCACCAATGTATATACAGAAGCCTCCTCCAGCCCTCAGCCACCACCAATGTATATACAGAAGCCTCCTCCAGCCCCCATCCCCCACCGCCCATGTATGTACAGAAGCCCCCTCCAGTCCCCAGATCCCAGCCACAACCATCAATGTATGTACAGAAGCCCCCTCCAACCCCAGCTGTCACCGCAATGTATGTACAGAAGCCCCCTCCAACCCCCAGCCACCACCGGCAATGTGAAGATAGGATGGGATAATGAAATAAAAATAAAATAGTATAAATAGAAGCCTTGCTGCTGCCCCCCTTAAGTACTGCTCTAGGCATCTGCCTATGGCCGGCTACTTGGAAATACGGCCCTGGATAGTGGTGCTCAAATTGGTCCCTGCTCTAATGACACTTATGAGAAAGTTCAGCCACAGGACATCCCAAACTCAAAGTTAGGGTATGTTCACACGGCGTGTTGAGTCCATGTGAACATACGTTTTTAGATGTGTGTTTGGATCTGTCTATCGGTCCCTAAAAAGACCCAAACACGTATCTAGCAAATAGCAGTTTGTTACATTCTTTTCTAGAAACACGCTCGGCGTTCACTGATGATCATGGATGGTTCATTTAGAGATGGGCAAATTGATTCTAACAAGTGGAATTCGTTTAAATTTCGGGAAAACTTGGGTTCGAAGAAGTCAAAGTTTGGGGAAAAAATTCCAAACAAAAATGTTTTCTAATTGAAAAAATTTTTTAAAATGGCCCGCAAGCAATGGCGTGGACCGGGGCAAGCACTCGGGAGAAAAAAAGGAGTAGCTAAATTGGGGGTAAATAAACCCAAAATCAGAGCCGGCGGGATTCTGTGACATCACCGCACTTATAAGTCGGGCGGACGTGGTGTCACACCCCTCTGTCTGTGCCGGCTACAGCACCGAGATTTTCCACAAAAAAAAAAATTTGTTTTTAAAAAGGAATTTTTTTTGGGGGGGACGCTTTTATCAGAGGTTTTCCCTTCCGTTTAATTTTGATTCAGTTTGTGGGGGGTTTGTAATTGAAGTCCAGTGTGGGTCCAATTCTGCTCATATCAGACCCGGCAGCGCCTATTTTTGCTGGCCACCCAACCCCCATCCACCATAACCCCGAACGTGCTTGGATGAATTGGCCCCCGAACCATTTTATTAAAACAAAAAATTTAAAACCAAAAACGAAAAAAAGGGTATAGTCCCCCTATCCCCCCTCACCCCTTTTATAACCACCCTTTTTTAACAGACCTTCCTAGCTAAACACTCGGGGCTGAGGTCCTTGGAGTTACCATAACCTCGACCAAGCCTGGCAACCACTTTCCGCTACTTCTCAAGTAGCTTACCCTCAGCCGTCACACCCAGCCCAAGGGCACCAAAACCACCTCAGGTGGCTCACCACTGTTCACCTGCTCCCAAGGACCCTGCCCTGCGGAGCCCAAACCTTCGCCAGGACGGGTTTCAATTCCAATTGGGAGCCAAGCCCGAAACCTGACCCCCCCAAACCAAATTTTTACACTGACTCCAAGGACCCCATACCGCCAGCCACTGCGACACGCGTATCAAACCCCACATCCACAACACCAGGTACCTTTCATCTCGAACCCCAGTGGGGCTCCCCCTGAAACTGCCATACTAAGTGAGGTAGGGCGGGACTCTCACACTGCCTTTGTACCGAATGCTGCCGTGTGGCGTGGGGCGGCGGTTATATACCCCGCCACCCGCACGTCGCGCGTCACCCCTCCGCTACCCACGCTGGAGTCGGCGCGCCCCCATGTCCTCCTTCGCTCTTTTTAATGCCATCTGGTCAGTTCTGGAGCACATTGAATATCCAAGGGTTGTCTAAGCCTGTTTTTGCTTTTGTAGTCAGTAAAATACACAACATTTCTTTTGCGCAATTTATATCCAAGGGTTACCCAAGCCTGTTAGTGGGTTCATTTGGAGTCAAATACAGGGTGTGTATTTATCATATACAGATATCTTCATTAAACAGAGTCTGTAAATTTTAGAACACACAGTATGTCAGACAGAGAGGTGGCAGGCTCTTCACCTGCGAGTGGCATGAGCACAAACATTCTTGAGCAGGCCACAGGTCAGCAGCACAGCAAGGGGACTTCGCAGCAGGGGGTTGGTGAGGCCAGAAATGCCGGTGTCATCTAGTGGCCGTGTGTTGACCAGCAACCCAAGGGTTCTTGATTGGTTGACTAGGTCATCCACTTCCTCCCAGATGACATCTGACAACCCCAGCCAAAAGTTGGTGGGAACGTCAGACACAACCCTTAGTTGACATGGCCCAGGAGCGGGTCAGCGGCCCTCACCTGTCCTCAACCCGCCTCTGTCCCGTCCGGTTCCGTCAGCCAGAGATTTACTATGTGGTTTGGGCTTAGCGCCACTATACAGCGAGGATGAACAATTTGAGGACAGTCAGCAGCTACTTGGCAGCGAAGAAATGGGGCCAATATCCCCTGCTTCTTGCAGTAGGCGGCAAAGTATGGATGTGGAGAGTGGCATGGGAGGTCATGTTGTGAGGTGTCGGCCTCTGCATACCAAGATCGTTGAGGAGGGCAGCAGTGAAGATCAAACAATAATCGATGATAATGTAGTCGACCGCACTTGGGAGCCGGGTGAAGCAAGGGCTTTATCATCGTCAGGAGAAGAGGGCGTCAGCTTGCGCGTCAGACAGCGGCACAGCCAGCAACTGGGTCGTGTGGCCATGAGTCAGCAGGGTAGTAGCAGTGCGAGATCGAGAGCCAAACGGCCACGGGGTAGAAAACCCATTTGCAGGTCCAAGAAAGTAGCGGCACAGGGGCTACAGCAAAGAACAGGCAGCGGCGGTAGTGCGAAGACACCGGAGGAGCTGAATTTGGGTATATGTACAATCTGTGGGCAGAAAGTGAAGCGTGGCCAGGGAGCTAACGTTGGCACCACGGCCCTGCGTCAACACATGCAGCGTCACCATCCAGTGGCTGGGAGAAAACGTGGCTCAGATGTGGTGGTCCATCCTGCCGCCCGCAAGCAATGCAGCAGAGCAGCGCCCCAATGGCACGCATGCCATTGCAGCCAGTCAAGGCTCCACCACCTCTGCAGAAGGCAGCTGTTTCTCTTTGCCATCATCTCCCGGTCCAGATGCTCCTGCTCCTCGCTACTTATGGCGCCAGCAGTCGTTCAACAATGCGATTGCAAAGAGACAACAGTATGCGTCCAACCAGCCTAAGGTGCAGAAGCTGACCGTGCTCCTGTCCAAGTTGTTGGTACTGCAGTCCCTACCTTTCCAAATGGTGGACTCTGCCCCGTTCAGAGAACTAATGGCCTGTGCCGAGCCGAGGTGGAGAGTTCCAAGCCGTAATTTATTTTCCAAAAAAGCAGTACCAGCCCTTCACAAATATGTAGAACAGAAGGTGGGCCAGTCCTTGAGCCTATTGGTTTGTTCCAAAGTGCACGGCAGCGCGGACGTCTGGAGCTGTAACTACGGTCAGGGCCAGTACATGTCCTTTACGGCCCACTGGGTGAATGTGCTTCCTGCCCAGCCACACCAACAACTTGGACAAGAGATGCCGCTTTCTCCTCCACGTTGTCAAACTGCTGCTTGTCCGCCTCCTCCTCCATCACCACCACCATCAGCCTCCAAAAGTGCTGCTCCATCATACCACATGTGTAGGGCACAGTGGTGTCACGCAGTTCTACACCTGGCTTGCCTCGGCGAACGAAGTCACACAGGGGAGGAACTGCTCCGCGTCATGCCGCAAAAAATCAATGTGAGGCGTTCTCCGCGCCAACTGCAAATCGGAACCATAGTGACGGACAATGGGAGGAACATGGTGTCCGTGCTGCACCAAGGAGGGATGGTCCATGCGCTCTGCATGGCGCACGTGTTCAATCTGGGTGTGAAAAGTTTCCTGAAGTCTTCCACCGATCTTCAGAAGATTCTGAAAATGGTAAGGAAACTGTGCATGCACTTCTTTCATTCCTACAAAGCCAGGCACTCCCTCCTCAAGTTGCAGTGGCAGAACAGTCTCCCCCAACACACGCTGATATGCGATGTTTCCACCCTTTGGAATTCCAGCCTGCACATGTTGGACCGACTGTATGAACAGAGAAAGGCCATTAAAGATTTTTTGATGATCCAGGCAGACAGGAGTACTCCCCTGTGTAACTTTGATGTCAGCCAGTGGCAGCTCATGCGTGACACCTGCTGTTTGCTGAGGCCATTCGAGGAGGCAACGTTATTTGTCAGTCGCCAGGACTATGGGATGAATAACGTCATTCCAGTGCTTCATGTCCTGGAACAGATGCTGAAAAATCTGTCTGGGCAGGGGACTGGAGACATGGCGACTACATCTCGTGGCCACATGAGTCCGTTGGGGACTGAACTGGAGGAGGAGGAGGACATTGGAGCACAAGCATTGGTAAAATTAGTAGTTTTTCTACCCAGGTGACAGGAGCGGAGGAGCAGGAGCAGCCGGGGGAGGTAGATGGAGATGAGGAAGAGGAGGCAGATGACCTGCAAGCACCGTGGCAGTATACAGTGGAGATGGAGGCAGGGAGTCCCTCAGAGTCACTTGTGCAGATGGCCCGCAGCATGCTGATTTGCCTGGCGAGTGACAGACGAATAGACACCAGCCAGCAGAGGGATGACTTCTGGCGCGCCACCCTGTTGGACCCTCGCTACCGGTCCAAAATGGGAGCCTTTTTCTCAGCTGCCGAGAGGGAGGAGAAACTGGCGTGCTATAGAGAAATACTCCGTAGTCAGTTGTGCAGCATGGTCCATCCTCACGTACCACTTCCGCGGCTGCTGTGGGAAGGTGGGGGAGGGGGGGTGGGAGCAGTACCAGCTCCATCAGCAGCAACCTAAGACTGGAGTCCCTGATGAGCAGCTTCCTCCACCTGCCTAGTGAGGAGAGCACTCACCAGCAGCAGCAGAACCTGGAGCAGACCCTGAACCAACAGATGGTGGCCTACTTGGATAGCACTCTGCCACCCCAGTTAGAAGATCCACTGGACTACTGGGCAGCCAAACTGGATGTGTGGCCGCAGCTTGCCGAGTTTGCAGTGGAGAAGCTGTCCTGCTCGGCCAGTAGTGTGGCATCAGAGCGGGTGTTCAGTGCGGCGGGGGCCATCGTTACCCCAAGGAGAACCCGCTTGTCCACCGGAAATGTGGAACGACTGACCTTTGTCAAGATGAATCAGGCGTGGATCGGCCAGGATTTCCACACACCAATGCCTTAGGCATCAGATTACATCAGCCATGATGCCTCCCCAAAACTTTGAGAAATGAGTCTGGGTTCAAAATACCTGCCTCAGCCACTATTCTGATGCCGCCACCCGTCTGATGCCACACATCTGCTGCCAGTTTCTCCATCTACCTACTGCCATCTTTAGCAGAGACTTGTATTGCCACCCACCTCCAAAATTTGTCATTGTGCCACTCTCTGACCTCATGCTGCTGCCGTCACCTCCGCACTCTGTCATTGTGCCACTGTCTGACCTCATGCTGCTGCTGTGGCTGCTGCCGTGCCCTCCACACTCTGCCATTGTGCCACTGTGTGGCTTACTCCTGTTTTTGCCACCTCCAGAATGTCATTGTGCCACTTTCTGACCTCATGCTGCTGCTGTGGCTGCTGCCGTGACCTCCACACTGTGTCATTGTGCCACTGTCTGACCTCATGCTGCCGCTGTGGCTGCTGCCGTGACCTCCACACTCTGTCATTGTGCCACTCTCTGACCTCATGCTGCTGCTGTGACCTACACACTGTGTCATTGTGCCACTGTCCCCCAAGCACCCCCAAGCACCTTGGCAGTATACAGTGGAGATGGAGGCAGAGAGTCCCTCAGAATCACTTGTGCAGATGGCCCGCAGCATGCTGATTTGCCTGGCTAGTGACAGCCGAATAGTCACCATCTGGCAGAGGGATGACTTCTGGCTCTCCACCCTCTTGGACCCTCGCTACCGGTCCCAAATGGGAACCTTTTTTCTAGCTGCTGAGAGGGAGGACAAACTCAAATACTATAGAGAAATCCTCTGTTGTCTGTTTGCTAACGTTCCGAAACCATTTTTGGCCAAGGAAATTCTACCTCCATCAGCTTCATCATTAATACCTAAAAAAGTTCCAAAGGAGTTTATTATGAAGTATAAACGTGGTAGTTTGAATCCAGCTTCTGCGTGACACCAATTTGTTGAAATGCAGCGTATGGAATTGAAGAAGACCCTAACTACAGGGAATGTTTTAGGTGCTTATTTTGCATTCGGTGCCATTAGTGATGGAATTTAGTACAAAACTGGAATAGTGAAGCACAAGCAAATGCTGCAAAACTGGCTTTGGATGAGCTTCTTCAGTATGAAGAATGTGAATCGTATGTCCAAATTTCAGACAGGAAAAACCGCCTCCGCCTCCTCCTTAAGCCTCGTCTGTCATATCCGTGTACCGTACCGCTTGCCTCCGTCCCTTGACCACGATCCTTGCCGGCTGTCCTGACCTTACGCTTATCCCCGACTCCGAGTTTGCCTTATGATTTTGGACCTCGCTACACCTCGGCTGCCACCGCAAGCAAGTCACATCAAGGGTCACCTGGTAGACTCCCGCCGCAGCAAGTCCATCCCGCTTTGCGGCGGGCTCTGGTGAAAACCGGGACCTACTTAGATTCCGCTCCCTGGCATGGCTATTGCCATCGTCCCCTTACTGTGCTGCGACCTGTGGCGCCTCCAGGAACCTACTACTGTGTTCTTTGACGCTATGGTAGGATCTCAGCACTCAGCTTGTTTTTTTCCAGCTTTCGCTGCCATGACTTTATCAGGCTAGATTCCCTCTTCAGTTTTTTGGTCAGTTTTGCCCTCTTAAGTGCCCAGGGAATTTTATAGTGAAGCGATTCTAAGAGCGGCGGCAGTCATGTGCGTGTCATACTAAAGCACAACATTGTATGAAGACCAAACCAAGCTCCCTCTGCATATTTAAGCATGGCACAACGTTCTACAGCACCCTGCAGGCTCTGTGCAGCCTGGAAATAGCTGTGTTTTAACGTGATTCGAAACGGATTTTGCAGGAAAATTCGGCGAAGTCGGCGAATCGAATTTTTGAGAAATTCGCCCATCTCTAGTCTCATTGCATCTTTCTGATCCATTTCAAGAATTGTCATGTCAATTCTTGATCCGAAAGATGCAGCAGGAGCCCTATAATAAACTATAGGGTGCGATCCTGCTGCAGCCAAAATGCATCCAAACACGTTCGAACATGGCGTTCGAACAAAACCTTGGAAAGGTTTGCAGGGTCAATGCACACAGGCCATTAATATAACACTAACCCAACAAGCAAAGCATCTATAATGGCATATTGTGTCACACTGATGCCCGCTATGTGCTCCTCCTCAGCGACACAAGAGTGGGTGTGGCTTCAGCACAGCAGCTCTCGTGGGATGGAAACTACAGTTCCCATCATGCATTGCTGGCATCTATTCTATTTTATGCTCATCCCTTCCCTATTCTCTTGTGTATCTTATATTGCTGAAACTGAACTACAGGTCGTATCCCTTGGGCTATGTTCACATGATGTATTGCAGGGTGTACCTGTGCGCACACCTGTGCGTAACCCAAAACATGGTAGAAGCCTTAAGATTAGGCACAACAGTGTACTTTTTTTTTTTATAATTTTGAACACAATTTTATTCGGTGTACCTTAATTGATTCACTTAAATTCGACGCAAATTTGACATTAATTAAATTCCAAAGCGCTGTGCTAAGTACTGACCGATGTAGCGGAATTGAGTTTGTTATTTGTTACAAATCCTGAGACTAAAAATCCTTAGGGTATGTTCACATGGTGTCTTGCCTCCGTCTTGCCTCCTTATGAACATACGCTTTTCTGATGCGTCTCTGGGACCATCAGAACGGACCCAGAGAGGCATCTAACAATTAGCAGTGACTTTATCACTATCGGCAATGACAGACACACAGCGGAGTGAACGCCGCTGCGTGTTTGCATCGTGCCTGTCGGGTCTGTATTTCGGATGTGATCCAAGAAATGACATGCAATTCTTGGATCGCATCCGAAAGGCGGACCCGACAGGTAAATTAAGATTATTAAATATATTGTTCTGATTTTGATTCATTTTATAGATAGAGCAGGTTATCTATCCTGCATGTTTACAGATGGTTTCCTACTCTGTGCTCTGCCACCAATTCCCCCTCTTGGTTATAAAATCCCCTCTTACAAGACATATTCAATTTTAATAGGCAAAGGCAAATAAAGATTCTTACAGATTCTTGGTCGGTAACCAAGTAAACCATTTGTAAACAAATAGGATAGATAACCTGCAGTATCTTTTGAAATTAAGCAAAATCAGAAAAGAAATGTATCAGAAAGAATTTTTATTGACTTTGCCTTTGTTAAGAACTAATGAATGAGATGATACTGCCCCTGTGGTGGAAAGGGTCCTACTGAATGTTCTTTCTTGAATACTTAAAAGAGGTTTCCCACCTTGGCTCTTTCACAGAGCCTGCTCTTCACAGTCAGCTTCAGACTCCCACTTCCTGATCAGGTTATGGGTGGTTCTACAACAGGGACTGACATTTCAGCTCTGCTGTTCCTAGTTAAGCCTGATAGAAGGACACTGTTGGTGGACGGGTTTAAACAGCAGGGTAGAGAGCTTCAGAGTTCTAAAGGGTTAAAGTTTGTTAGTAAGAAACATAAACAAGCAGCTGTGCTGCTGATAAGACACAGCAGGGAGTGACCTCCTACTCCTATGAAGCCTTGTGTAAACAAGCAGGAGATAAGAATTGCTCTAACTCTGAAATGAGGTAAAATCAGAACAGCTATTTATTTTATGATAATCTTTATTTATCTTTGCCTACTTGTTTAAAGGGGTTGTCTCACTACATTGATTCATTTTACCTCAGTCCTGTTTTCTCAGCTTCATTTTTGAATTCAGAGTCATGTTTACTGGTTACTTCTGGCCTGCAGTGAGAAGCTGCTGAGGACACCAGGTCTGAGCTATAGCAACCAGCGCTGGCAGCCTATCAGGAGAGATCAAACAGATCTATAACTATAGTGACCAGTGCTGGCAGCCTATCATGAGAGATTGAACAGATCTGTAGCTATAGCAACAAGTGCTGGCAGCCTATCAGGAGAGATTGAACAGGTCTGTAGCTATAGCAACCAGCGCTGGCAACCTATCAGGAGTGGTGGAACAAGTCTGTAGCTATAGTAACCAGTGCTGGCAGCCTATCAGGAGAGATGGAACAGGTCTGTAGCTATAACAACCAGTGCTGGCAGCCTATCAGGAGAGATAGAACAGGTTTGTAGCTATAGTGACCTGAGGAGCTGATGCAACCCATACAAGAGGGGATATCTAGGAATAGATAGGACACTGTTAATGGACACATATTGCAAAGTGACTTGTTTTTGCAAGATCTTTCACATAAAAAGCAATCCTTGTAGTGAGACAACCCCTTGAAAGCTAATCAATGTAGTGAGAATACCCCTTTAATAATATGTTTGTTTGGTAGTTACAGGTAATCAGAAATGTATACTTATCTATCAATCTATGACTTTGCAGGGGATTTGGAAGAAAAAAGAGCTCCAGGTACTATAGTGATATATAAAGAAGTTAATCAGCACAGGATTTTGGGCCTACAAATGACATGATGATAACAGGAGGACGTACATTGTAAGTTTCTCTATTGGATGGTGCGGCTCCTACGAGGTGGAATATAGCAATTTGCTCTCTGCTTCACTTACTGACCATAATCTAAAATATATGATGGAATATGTGAAAGGATGGTAAAATTGAATTTTTTTCCCCTAATAATATAATCAATATAAATCTAGTCTAACGGTTCTGCATGCTGTGGCAAATGAAACTATTACACGCCGGTGTGGCGGCGGCGGCGGCTCCATGGCTTTTCCCCATGTACGAATGGCATATTGTAAGACCAAACAAAGTGGTCCCTGTTGAGTTATAAAATGAAATCCTCAAAAAGGTAATTGAAGTGAAGCCCTCATGTTTTTCTCATCAGGTGTAGGACGACTTCTCGCCTAAATGAAGAAAAATCTCTGAAGCTTCGCCTTTTATTGTTTCTTGATGAGAATTAAACAAGGAGAACTGTTTGAATTCACTTGAAGGAATGGTGAAAAAAAGATAAAACCAACACCTGGAATGTGCATAGTTCTCTTCTGGATGTAAAGTGGACCTCCAGATATAACGTTCTGGGAAGGAGCCAGAAGACTCAATCAATGTTGTTGTGGGTTTTCCTATCATCCTCCATAATGTGACTCCTATTAAAGGAGTCGTCTCACTACATTGATTCATCTTACCTCCTGTTTTCTTGGCTTCATTTTGAATTCAAGGGTGTGTTTACTGGCTTCCACTAGGCTGCAGTAGAAGCCAGGTCTGTAGCTATAGCAACCAGTGCTGGCAACCTATCAGGGGAGATCAAACAGGTCTGTAGCTATACCAACCAGTGCTGGCAACCTATCAGGAGAGATCAAACAGGTCTGTAGCTATAGCGACCTGAGGAGTTGATGCAGCCCATACAAGAGGGGATATCTCAGAATAGGTCGGACACTGTTAATGGACACATATTACAAAGTGACTTGTTTTTGCAAGATCTTTAACAGAAAAAGCAAACCTTGTAGTTATACGACCCCTTTAACTTGAGGATAGCCAAAAAGGGACACGTTTTCAGGATTGCATTGTATCCAGTGAAGAAATATTAAGCATGCTGTTATGTAATACACAGCAACGAGGCAATCGGATACTTTTTAAAGCAAGATAGGTTATTAACACAAATCTATTTCCCAAATAAAAAAGAAGGACATTTATAGAGCTAAGAGAGACAGAGGGACAAGAGTTAAAAATTGGGGATTTATCCCTCCAAAATGGGAAAAGGGGAACCCAAAAACCTTTAAAAAAATGGGTGTCCCAAACCCCCAAATTTTTCTCTAATGTTTATAACGCCTAGCTTTTCCCAACCCAAATTTTTGGGTTTTAAAGTGCACCTATCACCACCACAAACACATACAAATGTATGGCAGATGAAATGATAAGGGCATGTTCCCACAGCACGGGTTTTCAGACGGTTTTCGGTTTTGAAAGCTGCTGTAAAGGGCGTCAACCATTTAAAAATGGACTTAAAGGGAAAAAATCGTGCAGCAGCCACCACGCCAGATTTTTTCACCCGAGGGGCTTTTTAGTCGCTGGGGGCCGAAAAAATGGCATGCATTCTTCCCCCCGGTAAAGGTCGATGCGAAGGGGGGAGGGCTTGAATCCACAAACCGTGGAGAAAAACCTTCCCCCTGCATGCCAAAAACAGACAAAACTTCGATCGGGATTTCCCGACCGGTATTTGTCCTTTGTCATGTAAACGCAGCGGAAGAATTTTCTCAAATACAGTCAGTAGCAAATCAGAGGATTTCCTTCAATATTACAGGAAAACAGGTTTACTTTCACCTTGTCAGGCAGAGGTAACAATCTGGTAATATTCATTCTGTGGGAGATACCAACTCTGCAGGGGGAGGTGAGGACATACAGTAGCTGCTTGTACAGGGTTAATATAATTATGTCTCTCACTGCATAGCACACTGAGGACTTATGTCTGACAGGGTTTACCCAGCCTCCTCCTCCATAGCACACAAGCATCCATGTAACACTGCTGTTTTGTAATAACCCCCGCACAGAGCTTCCCACTGTACAGATGATATAAATTTAAAGAGAACCTGTCACATAGATTATGCCCCTCTGGCTGAGGGCAGCACAAGCTAGTGACAGACCTGCTGTTTCCAGCGCTGTGTCCCTTGTTCAGCAAGATGCTGCAGTTTTCAATTTTTAATGCTAAATCGCGTTTTCACCGAAAAGAGTCATGAAAAGAGTCATTTGTTTTCATGCCCCCCCCCCCCCCCCAGATGCTAGCCCCCCCCCACCTCACAGTGATTAAAAACTATTACTTTAAAATATTAAGGCTATTTTACCGGCAATTTTTGGGGGCGA
The DNA here is from genome assembly GCA_025379985.1 of Phyllomedusa bahiana. NCBI lineage: Eukaryota > Metazoa > Chordata > Amphibia > Anura > Hylidae > Phyllomedusa > Phyllomedusa bahiana. The sequence goes on from JAODAL010007621.1 coordinate 27,021, forward strand.
TCTGCCCCGTATTTCTTGCCGTACTGCCAAAATTGGGGGCGAGAAAATTCCCAATTTTGGGTAACCACAGTTTCTAAGAAAAACTAGGATTATGTTCCTCCCCCCGCTCAGAAAAACTTGAGGGGGAAATAAATGACATGTAAAATTATTCACGGGTATACCGCCGTGTATAGCGAATTTTATGGGGCTGGCGGTAAGGCCCCCCCCCCCTGCCCCCCCCCGGAACACGCCGAAATTGGGGGGGGCGAAAAACGTCTCCGAAAAATTACACGTCTAAACATAGCCTAAGAAAGTAATAACTGCCAGGTGGGTGGGGCTAGCCCTTTTGGGGGGTGGGGCTAAACCTCTCATGAAAAAGATTTGAGTATTAAATGTTAAAACTCCCGAAGTACAGAATAAGGGACAAGCGCTGGAAACAGAGTCTGCATAGCTTGTGTTTTCCCCAGCAAGGGGGCATAAAATATGTACAGGGTTCCCTTTTTAAAGGCTGTCCCCTTCACAATGGACTCTCCCAGCTCAGAAACAGGAAGTTTCACAAGGCTGTCAAAACACTGATCAATCATGCTGTCAGGGGCCAAAATGGGCCCGACCCCAGTCCTGTCTTTTAAAAGGGGCCCCACTTTTAAATAAAATTTTAAGGTGAAAAATTTTCATTTCCCCAATTTAAATATTTTTGGGAAAGTGTTTATATTTTAGTCTTCTATTACTTCATGGGGTTCTCCAGATTTGATAAGTCCTGTTTAAGGTTGTTTTAGAGGTAAAGGCTTACTTTTTAGCATAACTCTAATTATGGTGTCACGTCCAGTTCCTATGCCATGGAAAGCAGATGTGACCTCAAACATTATGTTGGATGTTGTACGTCATTGACATCACTTCTGTTTCTGAGTACCCCTATGTTTCGGGAACCAGAAGTGACGTTGAATGTGATGCACAACGTACAATATAATGTCCGACGTCACTTCCACTTTTCACAACAACGGTGTAACCAAGGGAAAATGAACATGCCACTGAATATTATGTCATTATGGACATTGTGCTTCATGTCCAATGTCACTTCTGGCTACCACAATGGGCCACATGTATGAAAACGGTCTAGGTCTAAAACTCACTTTGTTGCCCTAGCAAAACCCAATAGAGCCCCTACAACCATCAACTGCCTCCATTTTTCCAGAACACTTTAAAAAGAAAAAAAAGGGGCTCTGATTGGTTATTATGGGCTCTGTTGGTTTTTATGGGGAACAAAGGAGTTTTTGACCTAGACAGTTTTCATACATGTGGCCCTATGTTTTGAGAACCAAAAGTGACATTGGATGTGCTCCACCCTGTCCGACAGAATGTCCACTGTCACTCCACTTTCTACAACATCATTCTCCCATTATACAAGTCACTGGAGACCCCAAAATGGAAAAATTTGTGTACAGTTTTTGGGCACCAGTACACAGGAAAGACTTGTAGAGATTGAAAAGGTACAAAGGCGGGCAAACAAAAATAATAAAAGGACGGGTGGACTCAGTACCCAGAAAAAAATTTGGGAAAAATTGGGTTATTTATTTGAGAAATATGGCTTGGGGGGGCATTATAAATTGTTTTAAATACATCAAAGGTCAATATAGAGATCCTTTTCCCCCAAGATCTGATGATCCCAGAACAAGGGGGGGTCCTCTACGTGTGAAGGAAAGAAGGTTTTTACTAAACATAGAAAGGGGGTTTTTTACGTAAAGCATGGACTGTGGAACTCTCTGCCAGAGTGAACAGGAACAATATGGGACCTAAAGTGATGCTGAAAAGGATAAGTTATCCTGTTAAAACTCCTAAAAACCCTAACCCTAAACCCAAAATTGGTTTTGGGGCAATATTTGCCAAAATTCAACAGTAGTATATATCAGGGCTCCCACTGCAGCAGACATTTTAAACCCCTAGATGACTCTTCAATCTAGCACCCCCCCCCCCCTCTTTCCTGTTGCCATAGACCAGAGGCCAAATCATTTCCTTGTTTGGTAGTGTATGTAGAGGACACAGTCAGCTGCCTGCAAAAGATTCATTAATGTATTGCTATGTATTATATAAGCAATCAAGGGGAGTCTGCCCTAGTATGTGGAACAAAAATAAAAAAAACCGGATAAAAAAGTTTTTTTTTTTATCAAATAAAAAAAAAAAAAAAATATATATACAGGAATATGTGGCTGACTATAATATTATAAGTGATTGCCAGCAGATTGCCAGCATGGTTTTATGAAGCACAGAATCTGCCAGACCAAGCTGATCTGTTTGTACGAAGAGGTCGGTAGAAGTCTGGGTAGTGGCGGCTGTGGATATAAGGGGACAGGTATAAAAACTATATCGGTCTAAGACTGTCTTTGTTGCCCATAGCAACCTATCAGCACGCACAGTAACCCTTAAACCCCCCTAGGCCAAATAGGCCCTAGAAAACCAGAGCCCAGGCAACCCAATCACACCCCCATAGAAACCCAATCAGCGCTCTAACAACCAAATCAGAGCTCAAAAAAAACCCAATCAGAGCCCATAGCAACCAATCAGAGCTCCCTTTTCATTTTTTCAATGCACCAGATGAAATGAAAGTTGAGCTCTGATTGTTCGCTATGAGCTCTGATTGATTGCTATGGGCAAGAAAGACAGTTGTACTGCTAGACAGTTTTCATTCATGTTCCCTATACTGTATTGTTTTTTGACTTTGAAAAAATGTTTCACAATGTCCCTAATAAGTGTCTATTGGGTAAACTAACCCCATCCCAACATTGGATATACCGGTACGTCCTGCAGACACAAGCGAGCACCACGCGATTGCAACATGGGACTAGCGGAGTGAGCTTCGGCCGCGGGTGATTGACCCGTAGTTGTTGCTATCTATCACGATCGCCACAACTAAGGCACAGACAAAAAGAGTGAGCTCCTCCTGTCTGTAATCGGTGCAGCAGTTGGTACCTGACTGTCCAGGAGTGTTGTAATAAACACTTCCAGGCTGTCTGTGACATCACCATGCCCCGCAATGCATTGTGGGCATGGTGAGTGACAGTCGCCATGGAGACTAGTATAGAGCAGTTCTGCTCTGTACTGATCTCTATTGTATCTGTGATCTGAGGATCACTGAAACAAATCCCCTATGGAGAAAAGTGAAAAAAGGTATAAAAAAAGTAAAACACAAACACGAAAAATTAAAATAACAACACGTACACTGTCCTTTTCCCCTTTACAAATGCCAATCAGCCTAAAAAAGATCAAAAATAAAGTATCCATATTTAGTATCGCCTCATGCATAACGACCTGCCCTATAAATCTCTCATGTTAATTAACCTGCACAGTAAACCCCGTAAAAAAAAAAAAAAACAATCAAAGAATTGTCACATCCCACAGCACATAAAATGGAATAAAAAGCAGTCAAAAATTCATATAAACACCAAAGTGGTACCAATGAAAACGTTGGTTCATCCTGCAAAAAAAAAGTCCTTACACAGCTCTGTATATGGAAAAATAAAAAAATTATGTCTCTCAGAATGTAGCGATGCATAAATATTGTTTTACACAATAAAAAACCTTTTTTTTTAAATGCTTTAGCATTAAAAAAAAAACCTACTGCATATAAACTGTGTATTCGTAATCGTCTTGATCCAGGGAGTAAAAGTAATTTGTTATGTATACTGCACGGTGAGCTCTGTTAAAAATAAAATTTAAAAACACTACTAGGATTGCAGTATTTTCTTCACCCCGTCTTCCAAAACATTGATTTAAAACCGATCAAAAAGCCTTTTCACCCCAAAAATAATACCACTAAAAACATTGACTCATCCTGTAATCATTTCAACCTGCTGAGTAAAGCTAGCTTGTCATTTTTACCACACGGTGACCGCTGTAAAAAAATTAAAATAAAAAACACTACCAGGATTGCTGTATTTTGTTCAAAACACTTCACAAAAACCTTAATAAAAAGTGATCATAAAAGTGATAAAAAAGTTATGGCTGTCAGAATAGGACGACATAAAAACGCATTTTTTATAAACTCACTTCTATTGTGTAAAAGTAATAAAACATAAAAAAACTATATAAAACTTATATCATTGCAATTGTACCGACCCCCAGAGTAATGTTACCCTGTCACTTATACCGCACGGCGAATGCTGAAAAATTGAAACCCAAAGAAACAATGGCAGAACTGCATTCCCTCCCAATGGCCCAATGCTAAAAAAAATTATGGAACACCTGTTCGCCCAAAATACATAATGCACCCCTAGATGAGATCCATGAGAGGTGTTGAATCCAAAATTAGGTGACTTCAGGAAGGTTTCACCTGTTCTGTTACTTTAGGGTCTTTGCAAATATGACATTGCACCCACCAAAATCTGCGTTCCAAAAGCCAAATAGTACTCCCTCCATTTTACGCCCTGTCATGCGCCCAAACGGCAGTTTACCGAACTTGAAAGAAATTGTGTAACAAAATTTTGGGTGCTTTTTTTCCAAGATTCATTGTAAAAATTAAACATTTTCAGCTAAAATTGCAAATTATTTGAAAAAAATTATTGTTTTTCATTTTCACAGCCTAACGCTAAAAAAATTTGTGAAACACCTGTGGGGTCGATATGCTCACTACACCCCTGGATATATTCCTTAAGGGGTGTAGTTTCCAATATGTTGTGTTTTTAGGGGAGTTTATTAAGTTGTAGCACCTTAGGGTGTCCAAAAACCTTTAATGGCACCTGAATAAAATCGTATTGAAAATGAGACCCCAGAGTCCGGTAGGTGCACCTCCTATTCTGAGGCGACAGGGACCAGTGGTTATCGGAACTGGTAAGTGAAACCAGTTAAAAAAAATTCTAACCCCAATTTAAGGTTAGGGTTATAGTAACAAATCCACAAATGTAACACACAGGTAAATATTATACATGTGCACATACTATTCTTGTGTGTATATTGTGTGAGTGTATGGTCACATATATATATATACACACACACTGCACCTGTGTGTATAAGCATATGTGTAAACACAGGTGTAGTGTGTGTGGGTGTGAGAGTATATATATATATATATATATATATATATATATATATATATATATATATATTGGGGCGATGCGACCTTAGAAGATCGCATTTCTCCGCCACTAGAGGTTCTGCAGCAGCTGAGTTCCAAGTTATGGGTTACCAAGTCGCTGCCTGTCAGTGAGGGAGGTCAGCAGTCTGGCAAGGGTAACCAGGAGTTAATTACTCAGGTGGTAATTAGGAGAGTTGCTCAGCTGCTTGTCCACCTTAGAGGTCTGTTAAATAGCCTGGTCTTCAGTGCACCAGGGGGGAATGTGGCTCACAGTCAGTGGAGGACGTGTGCAGGAGAGTATCCTGGGTTGTTCCCCCCTAGGCTTGAGAGAAGCCAGACCCAAGGGCTATCCTGTAAAGTGTGAGTACATGTTTGTGGGGCTGGGTAGTAGACCCAGTCCACTGCTAGAGAGGGACTCTCTGTACATTTGCTTAGTGGCTGGATGACCTAGGATTTATTTTGAATGCTGTATATGTTTTTCTTGTGTTGAAGAATAAAGCTGGCGGAGGCCAGACTTCAAGAGAATCCTGTGTCGACCTGCTATTCTGTTTACCAAAGCGGCGATCCCAGAGTGAGAGTGTCCCCCAGGGCGGGCCAAGATGGCAGCTGAACTCATGTGAATCCTTACAAAATATATATATATTACACACAGGGACAGTATATACACAAATGTAACACACAGGTGAATATTATACATTTCAATGTAATGTATATATATATATATGCTTGTCTGTGCGCATATAATAATACACATAGGTGTAGTGTCTGTGTGCATATATGTTTCACAAAGGGATAGTATATGCACAAATGTAACACACTGAGTATTATACATGCATATACTGTTCTTTTGTGTATGTATGTAATAATATACTGTCCCTCTGTGACACAGGTACCATACATGTGAGCTGGGGACATAACCCCCCCTCACCCCTATCTGCCCCAGGGCGTACCTCATGCAGGGTCACTGGGTTCCTAGGGGCTCCTGGGTTGTGCAGGCAGGGTCACTGGGTTCCTAGATGCTCCTGGGTTGTGCAGGCAGGGTCACTGGGTTCCTAGATGCTCCTGGGTTGTGCAGGCAGGGTCACTGGGTTCCTAGATGCTCCTGGGCTGTGCAGGGTCACTGGGGTCCCAGGGTCTCCTGGGTTGTGCAGGCAGGGTCACTGGGGTCCTATGGGCTCCTGGGCTGTGCAGGGTCACTGGGGTCTTATGGGCTCCTGGGTTGTGCAGGGTCACTGGGGTCCTAGGGGCTCCTGGGGTCCTAGGGGCTCCTGGGTTGTGCAGGCAGGGTCACTGGGGTCCTATGGGCTCCTGGGCTGTGCAGGGTCACTGAGGTCCGATGGGCTCTAGGTTGTGCAGGGTCACTGTGTTCCTATGGGCTCCTGGGCTGTGCAGGGTCACTGGGGTCCTATGGGCTCCTGTGCTGTGCAGGGTCACTGAGGTCCTATGGGCTCCTGTGCTGTGCAGGGTCACAGAGGTCCTATGGGCTCCTGGGCTGTGCAGGGTCACTGAGGTCCTATGGGCTCCTGGGCTGTGCAGGGTCACTGGGGTCCTATGGGCTCCTGTGCTGTGCAGGGTCACTGAGGTCCTTGGGACTCCTGGGCTGTGCAGGGTCACTGGGGTCCTATGGGCTCCTGGGCTGTGCAGGGTCACTGGGGTGCTATTTGGGCTCCTGGGCTGTGCAGAGTCACTGGGGTCCTAGGGGCTCCTGGGGTCCTAGGGGCTCCTGGGTTGTGCAGGCAGGGTCACTGGGGTCCTATGGGCTCCTGGGCTGTGCAAGGTCACTGAGGTCCTATGGGCTCCTGGGCTGTGCAGGGTCACTGGGTTGCTATGGGATCCTGGTGTCCTAGGGGCTCCTGGGCTGTGCAGGGTCACTGGGGTCCTATGGGCTCCTGGGTTGTGCAGGGTCACTGGGGTCCTAGGGGCTCCTGGTGTCCTAGGGGCTCCTGGGCTGTGTAGGCAGGGTCACTGGGGTCCTATGGGCTCCTGGGCTGTGCAGGCAGGGTCACTGGGGTCCTATGGGCTCCTGGACTGTGCAGGGTCACTGGGTCCCAGGGGCTCTTGGGCTGTGCAGGCAGGGTCACTGGGGTCCTATGGGCTCCTAGGTTGTGCAGGGTCACTGGGGTCCTAGTGGCTCCTGGGGTCCTAGGGGCTCTGGGTTGTGCAGGCAGGGTCCACTGGGGTTCTATGGGCTCCTGGGCTGTGCAGGGTCACTGAGGTCCTATGGGCTACGGGGCTGTGCAGGGTCACTGGGTCCTATGGGCTACAGGGCTGTGCAGGGTCACTGGGTCCTAGGGGCTCCTGGGCTGTGCAGGCAGTGTCACTGGGGTCCTATGGGCTCCTGGGCTGTGCAGGGTCACTGAGGTCCTATGGGCTCCTGGGCTGTGCAGGGTCACTGGGGTCCTATGGGCTCCTGGGTTGTGCAGGGTCACTGGGGTCCTATGGGCTCCTGGGCTGTCCAGGCAGGGTCACTGGGTCCTATGGGCTACGGGGCTGTGCAGGGTCACTGGGTCCCAGGGGCTCTTGGGCTGTGTAGGGTCACTGGGTCCCAGGGGCTCTTGGGCTGTGCAGGCAGGGTCACTGGGGTCCTATGGGCTCCTGGGCTGTCCAGGCAGCTCTGAAAGTCTTGAGGAAACCAGAACCTCGTTCTGGTTTCCATAATGATGGAGCCCACGATCTGCTTCAGGATCTGAGGAGAGGAAGCAGAGAACCTTGCTCTAAGTGCAGGAGCACTGGGGGAGGGCTGTGGGGGGAGCTCAGAAGAGGAGGGCAGGGCTGCTCTCACTGCTCCCTGTGCTGAGTGGCGAAGCTCTCGAGGTGGGCTGAGCTTCTCACTGTAGTGTGTGCTGGGGCCAGGAGACAAAGGATTCGGGGCAGCAGGCATTTATCCAGGGCACAAAACTGCCTAGCAACACCCCTGAGTAACCCAATGCTATTCTGCTACCTAATAACTAATACAGAAAGAAAAAATATATTCTATCTAGAGATGGGCGAATTGATTCTAACGAAGTGGAATTCGTTTAGAATTTCAGGAAAACTTCGGTTCGGACCGCAGTCGAACTTTGGGGTACTTCGGGTGAACGAAGTGTGCTTTTGATTGATAAAATGGCTGCGAGCACATGGCGCTACATGGGGCAAAGCACTCTGGGAGGAAGAAGGGCATAGCCTGCATGACATGTGCAGAGATGAAGCCAATCAGAGGGGCCGGCGGGATTCTGTGACGTCACCGCACTTTATAAGACCGAGCGCGCCGTTTGGGAGTAACCTCCTCTCCGTACTGATAGGGGGGGGTTTGCTCCCTTGCGGGTAAATAGGCTTTCTGAAGAACGGGATTTTTTTTCACCCGTTTTTCCGTGGGGTGTCTCAGCTTTTTTCCAGGGGACTGTTTTTCTGAATGTTTTTTTCGGGTTTTTTTGGGGGTTATTGGATCAAAAAATCCAGTGTGCGTCCACTGCAGCGCTTTTTACTTTTCAATACCCAAAGTGGGATTAAGCCGTTCCTGTTGTTTCTTTTTTAAAGAAACAGCTTTTTTTAAAATTTTAAAATACCACTTCTTTTTTGGCGCTGAATTTCTATTGCGAAAATTTACACCCCGGGGGGTTAAATTTTAAGCGTTGTTTTGCGGGTGTGCTGACAAAAAATAAACCGCCCTTTTTCAACCCCAAAATATTTATATATTTTTTTTGGAAAGCCAAAATTTCACAAGAAAAGGCAAAAATTAAAAAGGGTATTTCGGGTTGGGTGGGGCGTAAAAAACACGCAATTGAAACACGCTATGTTTGTGGGGGGCCCTAAATTCTTTGGCGCAATTTAATAAGGGGTTTTTTAAAGGGGTTGTTTTTGCTGGTTTTTTCCGGGACAAAAAAAAAACCGTCTTTTTAAACCCAAAAATTATAAAATTTTTTTTTGGTAGCCAAAATTTTCCCCAAGCAAAAGGCAAATTTTCCCAACTGTATCTCTTTTTGGGTGTGGCGTAGAAAACACGAAATTGTAACCGTACTAGTTTGTGGGCTAATTCTTTGGCGCAATTTACATCCGGGGGTTTAAATTTAAAGGGGCGTTGTTTTGTTGGTGTGTGACAAAAAAAAAAACCGTTTTTTTTCAACCCCCTTTATTTTTATTTTTTTTTGGTACCCTTAATTAAAAAGCAAAGGCAAATTACAACTGTATCTCTTGTTGTGTGGGTGGGAAAACCACCCCAATTTTGAAAACACGCAAATTAGTTTGTGGGGCTAAATTCTTTGGCGCTTTTTTCCTTCCGGGGGGTTTAAATTTTTAGCGTTTTTTTTGTGGTGTGCTGACAAAAATTAAACCTTTTTTCAACGCCCAATTATTTTTTTTTTTTTTGGTTTGGCCTAATTCACAACCCAAAGGAAAAATTTAAAAACTGTATTTTTGGGTTGTGTGGGTAGAAAAAACCCCAATTGTAACACGCTACAGTTTTTGGGCTCTTTTTTTGGGGCTTTTTAATCCAGGGGTTAATTTAAGGTTTTTTTGTTTGGTTTTTTGTGAAAAAAATTTAAATCCGTTTTTTTCACCCCCAAATTATATATTTTTTTTTGGTACCCCAAATTCCCACGCAAAGGCAATTTTAAAAACCCTGTATCTTTGTTTTTTGTGGGGGTAGAAAACAGGGCAATTGTAAAAAAGGCCTACTAGTTTGTGCGGCTCAATTTTTTTGGCGCAATTTCATCCGGGGGTTAATTAAGGGGTTGTTTTGTTTTTTTGTGCTGACAAAAATAAACCGTCTTTTTCAACCCCCAATTTTATTTTTATTTTTTTTTGGTACCCTAATTCAAAAAGCAAAGGCAAAATTACAACTGTATCTTTGTTGTGTGGCTTTGAAATCTTGGAAATTTGGTAAAAACGCTTTTTAGTTTTTGGGGGTTTTTTTTCTTTGGCGTTTTTTTCATCCGGGGGTTTTAATTTTAAGCTTTGGGTTTTGGGTTGCTGTGTGACAAAAAAAAACCGTTTTTTCAAGCCAATTTTTTTATATTTTTTTGGGTTCCCTTAATTAAACGGGCAAAGGCAAAATTACAACTTATTCTTGTTGGGGGGCGTGGGGAAATGCAATTGTAAAACGTAAAAAAGGCTATTGTTTGGGGTGGCTAAATTTTCTATTGCCCCAATTTTTACTTTCCGGGGTTAAAATTAAAGGGTTGTTTTTGCTGTGTGTGAAAAAATTAAAACCGTTTTTTTCAACACGAAAAAATATACATTTTTTTTTTTGGAATTAATTCAAAAGTAAAGGGGTTTTAAAGCCGTTTGTGTTTTTTACTTTTATTTTTAAAAAAAACGTGTTTGTAAACGAACATCCCCAAGAAAATTTTTTTCCCTTTGGCCCTTTGGGGGAGCGAAAAATTTATTACCCAAAGGGGTTTCCCAAGTTTTTTTTCCCCCCCGGGGTTCTTTTTGGGGGCAAAAAAGGGGTGTATTTTTTTATTTACAGTTTAGTTTCATAAAAAAAGTGTCTGTACATTTTAAAAACAAAACCCGAAATGTCAGACAGAGGGTGGAGGCTCTAAAAAATTCCCCCCAGTGGCGGGGCCCAAAATTTTTTTTCTAAAAGGGGGCCCAGGTCGCTGCCCCCAAAGGGGACGTCCGGGCGGGGGGGTCACTCGGTGGGCCCAAAACTGCCGCTGTCTTTCTAGCGGGGTGTGTTTTTTCCCCAACCCAAAAAGGGTTTTTGGGTTTGGGTTTTGACTAGGTAATCCTCTTCCCCCCGGGATGACATTGAAAACCCCCAGCCAAGGCCCGGTGGGAACCTAAGACAAAAACCTTGTTGGCATGGCCCGGGGAGGGGGGTCGGGGGGCCCCTCACCTGTCTCGCCCGCCTCGCCCCAAAATCCAGTTCCCTCCCCGGGGAAATTCTACTAGGTGGTTTTGGGCTCAGGGGCCACTATTTAGCGGGGATAAACCCAATTTTTGAGGGGGGCCCGTCAGCGTAGTGGCAGGAAGAAAAAAATGGGGCCCAAATTTTCCCCGGGTTTTGCAGTAGGCGGCAAAAGTATAGATGTGGGAGAGTGGTATGGGGGTTTCTTTGTGGTGAGGGGCCCAGGCCTCGGTTTTCCCAAGCCCGGTTTTGATGAGGACGGAAAAGTGACGGGGAAACAAAAAATTAATAAATGAGGGTAGCCGCCCGAATTTTGGGGGGGCCGGGGTTTAAAAGAAAGGGCTTCCCCTTCGTCAGGGGGGAAGGGGGGGCGCCCAGCTTGCGGGGTCAGGCAGGGGGAGGGCACCCGCAAGGGGGTTGTGTGGCCGTGAGTAAAGGGGTAGCGCATGTGAGGGTGGGACCCAACCCCGGGCCCCAGGGGGGAAAAAAAAAACCCGCTTCCCCAGGCCCAAAGGGACAGTAGGGAACGGGGGACACAGCGGGGGGCAGCGGGGGCCCGAAAAAGAAACCTCGGGTGGGGGAGCGTTGGGCGGAAAAAAATCAGCTACTCGGCGGTGGGGGCCAGTTTTTTGGGGAAGACCCCGGGGAGGAGAGAATAGGGGTTTTATTTTGTAGTCTGTGGGCAGAAAGTAAAGGGCCGGGGCCCAGGGAGAAAATTTTGGCACAAGGCCCTGCGTCAAACATGCAACCCGTCATTTCCCGGGGGCCCGGGGAGAAACGTGGCTCAGTTGTGGTGGTCCTCCTGCCGCGGGCAGACCCACCCAGGGGCCCCAGGGGCCCACGCATGCCATTTCAGCCAGTAAACCCCTCCACCCCCCCTTTTGCAAAAGGCGCTTTTTCTCTTTAAATTCATCCCGGCCCGATGCTCCTTTGTCCTCGCTTCTCATGGGGGGCCCACCCAGTCTTTCAGGAGGCGTTTGTAAAGGGAAAACAGTAGGGTTTCCAAATCCTAAAAGGTGCAGCAGCTGACCTTTGCTCCGGGTCCAAGTTGGGGTTTACTGCGGGCCCCCTCCTTTTTCCAAATGGGGACTCTGCATTTTTTCAGAGAACTAATGGTTTGGGTGCCGAGCCGAGAGGGAGGTTCCAAGCCTTTAATTTTTTTTCCAAAAAGGCTTTCCCAGCACAAAAATAATTGTAGAAAAAAAGTGGGTCAGTCCTTGAGCTTATGGGTTTTGGGTTCCCAAAGGGGACCACGGCAGCGGGACGTCTGGAGCTGTAATTTAACGGCCCGGGGCCCAGTACATGGACTTTCGGCCCACTGGGTGAATGTCCCTTCCTCCCGGCACCACCTACCTTGGAAGGGAGACGCCGCTTTCTCCCCCGTTGAAAATGTCCCTCCTGCCCCGGGGGCCCCCCCTCCTCAACCCCAACCCCCAACCTTTCGCCCCAAAATTATGTCCATCTTTCCCATGGGGTAGGGGCCACACCCGGGGGTCACGCAGTTCTACCCCTATTTTTTGCCTCGGGGGTAACGAAGTCCCCCACAGGGGGGGAAATTGCCCCGGTTTTGAAGAAAGATATCGATGTGTGGCTTTCCCCGCGCCAACTGCAAATCGCAACCATGGGGCCGGACAATGGGAGGGAAACCCGGGGTGCCCCGCGCTGCCCCGAGGGGGGGGTTGGCCCAAGGGCGCCCTGCATGGGGGCACGTGTTCTTTTTCTGGTTTTTAAAAAGGTTCCTAAAGGGTCTTTCCACCGATTTAAAAACATTCTGAAAATGGCCAGGGAAATGGCATGCACTTTTTCCTTTGTAAAAAAGCCGGGAAACCCACCCTCCTCGAGTTGCAGGGCCCGAACGGCCCCCCCCAACCCGCTTTTTTTTATGCGATTTTTTCCAACCCGCGGGGGAATTTCCCCACCCTGCACTTTTTGGGAAACCGACTGTATGAACAGAAAAAGGGTTTTTTAACGTTTTTTGGGATGACCCAGGCAGACAAAGTTAACCCCCTTTGTGTTTTTGGGGAGGCCACCCAAGTGGCAGTCTTTGCGGGGACACCTGCCGTTTGTTGAGGCCATTTCGAGGGGCACGTTTTTTGTCATTTCCCCGGGAAATTTGGGTTGAAAACGTCATTCCCTGCTTCATGTCCTAAAAACAGTGCTGAAAAATCTGTCGGGGCAGGGGATTGGGATGTGGCGACTACATTCGTGGCCACTTAGCCCCGGTGGGGACTGAATGGGGGGGGAAACTTTGGGAAAGCAGAAGAAATTGTCTGGTAAAATTGGTGGATTTTTCTCCCCGGTTTGACAAGAGGGAGGGGGGAGCTGGGAGGAGGTGGATGGAGATGGGGGAAGACGAGGGCGATGACTCCCAAGCACCGTGGCATTTAAAACAGTGGAAATTTGGAGGCGGGAGCCCCTCGGGTTCACTTGTGCGTTGCCCCGCAGATGCTTTTTTTTCCCTTGGTAGTGACCCCCTTTTTGTCAGCATCCGGCGAGGGATTTGACTTCTGGCCCCTCCCCCCCTTTTTGGCCCCTCGTTTAAGGGGGCCCAAAAATGGGAGCCTTTTTCCCGCTTTTGAGGGGGAAAGAAAAAATAAAAAATACTTTGGGAAATCCTCCGTAATCATTTTGGGCCCCCGGGCCTTTATGTCCCGGGATCCCCCTCCCCCGGGACGGGGTCTGACCGGGGGGTTCCCCCAAGCGCCCCACTTTAACTTACTCCCCGCGGGTGCGGGGGGGAAGGGGGGGGGGGTTGGGGGAGAAAGTACCTGCCCCTCGCAGAAACTAAGTTGGAGTCAAATGAGCAGTTTTCCTTCACCCCCCTTTGTGAGGAGGGCAGCCCCAGCAGCAGCAGCGCAGCAGGAATGGGCTTTTCCCCTGAACCAACAGCGTTTTTTTTTGGGCTACTTGGACAAAACTCTGCCCCCCAGTTAGAAGATCCGACTGGACTACTGGAAACCCAAAAATGGTTGTGTGGCCGAATTCCCGAGTTTGCAGGGGAAAAGCGTCCTCCCCCGGCCGTTGTGGTTTTCAGGGGCGGGGGGCCCAGTGGGCGGGGGCCCCACCCGTTACCCCAAGGAAAAACCCCCCTTGTCCAGGGAAAATTTTGGGAAGGGCCCTGCCCTTTTGTCAAGATAAATCAGGCTTTGGATCGGCCGGATTTCCACAAACCCAATCCTTAGGGTCAGTCGGGGTTTAAAAAATCCCTGCCTAAAGCCACTTTTTCTGATCCGCCACCCGCCTGATGCCACCCCTTTGCTGATTGTTTTCCATCGGGCCTCCCCGTCTTTCCCAGGGACTGGTTTTCCCACCCCCCCCTAAATCACTCTGTCATTGGGCCACTCTATGTGTCTTGCGGCTGCTGCTTTTGGCTTTTTTCCCCGTAAAACCCCCCAAAAGGTTTTTCATTGTCCCAAATTTGGGGACCCGGGTTTTACTTTTTTTTGCCACCTCCAAAATTGTCATTGGGGCCCTCTTGCCCTCTTTGCTTTTTGTCCTGTTTTTCCCAATTTCCACTCTCTGTCATTGTCCCAACTCCCTAAACCTCTTGCTGCGGCCCCCCGTGACCCTACGTTCTCGGGCTTTGTGCCGCTTGTGGCCTAATATTTTTGCCCCCTGCAAAATTGTCATTGTGCCACTCTCTGCCCTCAGGGCTTTTTGGCTCCTGTCATAAACCCCACTCTTTGTCTTTGTGCCCTGCCTGACCCCTTTATGCTGGCCCCCCGTGAACTCCGCTTTTCATTTCATTGTCCCGGGCTCTGTGGCCTAATACTATTTTGCCCCCTTGAAAGGAATGCCCATTGTGCCCCTATCGGGACCATGGGGCTGGCTGTGACTCCTGGGGGCCCCTTTTTTTTTTTTCCCCGGGTTTCAGGGCCCTGTCTGCCTCATTTCTGCCGCCCGGGACCTCCATTTGGTTATTTTCCCAACTCTGGGGCCCCAATACTTTTTTTCCCCAACCTCCAAAGTTGCCATTGTTGCCATGTCTGCCCCCAAAAGGCTGCCCCCGGACCTCCAAAACTGTGGGATTTTTGCCCCCTCTGTGCCCCTAATACTTTTTTTTTCCGCCTCCAAAAGGGTCATTGTGCCCCGGGTTTTGCCTCTTTACTGCTGCCCCCTTTTGACCCTCAATTTTTTTATTGTGCCATTTCTGGGGGCCTAATATGTTTTGCCCCCTCCAAAATGTAATTTTTTCCCACGGGTTCTGATTTCTTACTTTGCCGCCGTGCCTTTCCCAACTGTATCATTGGGGCCACTTTTGGGGGCCAAATATTGTTTGCCGCCTCCATAATGTATTGTCCCAATGTCGGGACCTCTAATGCTGAAAGCCGTGCCTCCCCCTGTATCATTGTGCCACTCTGTGGCCTAATACTTTTTGGGCCCCCTCCGGGAAGGGTCTTTGTGCCACTGCCTAAACTCAGGGTTTGCTGTGGCCCCCCGCCGTCCCCTCCACACTCTGTCAAAATTGTTCCCAACCTGAGCTCTCGCTTGTTTTTTCTTTCGCCCCCCTAGCTTGACTTTTTTAGGGCAAACATTCCGCTTGAGTTTTTTGGGTTTCGTTTTCCCCTTTTAAAGTGCCCGGGGTTTTTTATATTTGAAGCATTTTTAAGAGGGGGGCCCAGCCCATGTGCGGGGAATCCCCAAAAACCAAACCCCATTGTTTAAAGGGCCCAAACCAAGGGGCCCCCTCTGCAAAATTTTAAGCAGGGGAAACAACGTTCACAGCACCCTGCGGGGCTCTGGGCACCCTAAAAAATAGCGGTTTTTTAACGTGATTCTTTCCCGAAGTTAATTGGCCCCGAAACAAAATTTTTTTTGGGAAAATTTTGGGCCCGAAGTAAACCAAACCCCGAATTTTTGGGGAAATTCGGCCTTCTCAAATTTTTTTCCGGGTTTTTTGATTTAAATTTTTTCCAAATAACAAAACCCCCCTACTCAAAAAATTTTAAACTTTTTTTTTAAAAAACTCTTTTTTAAAATTTTTTTGGGATAAAACCAAGGTGGCTTTTCCCTTTCCCGCTAAACATTTTTCTTTTCCCTATGCTTTTTCTATCTACCCCTCTTTTTCGTCGGGGAAAGGGTTCCCGGGAAGGGGGGGTTGGGGCCGGGACTTTGAATGAACGGGCCCCTACTAAACCTTAAAAGTCCCTAAGTTTTTATTTTTAAAAGGGGGACAGTACCCATGAAAAAATTCCCACTCTTTTGAAAAATTTTTTTAAAAATTTTATAGTGGAATTTTATTTTTTTTTGGGTCAAAAATTAACTTTTTTTTATAAAAATTTTTTGGGTTTCGTTTTTATCCCTAAACTGTTTGTTGGAAAAAACATAGGGGAAAAAAAATTTTTCATTAATTTCGACCTTAAAAGTTTTGCCCCGACGGGGTTTCCCCCTCGGGGTTAAACCGGGGGGGTTCCGCGGGGGGGCTTTTGAAATGTTATCTCTTTTTAGTGATTTCTTTTTTTGGTAGGGATGTTTTTTTGCGATGGACCCCCAAAGTTATTGCGGGGGGTGTTTTACGGGGGTTGTGTTTGGCTTTAAAAAATTGGGGGCTCACCTTTGTGCGCTCGCCTCTCCGACCCGGGGGGCATCGGCGTCCCTCTGTTCGGGACTGCGCTTTCCTAAAAGGGTTTCCTCCCTCCCGGGAACGTGATTTTTACTTTGGCCCAGGGCCTATTCAAAGTCCTGAAGCGCACTTTGGTGTTTATCAGGTAAAAGGGTTTAGCATTTTAAATTTTATAGATCCCGGTTTTTGAATGTTAATCATGTGTCTAAATTTCCCAACATATGAAATTCATCGTTTGAACGGGGGTTTTTTGGATTTAAAAATATTTAAAGATAGCTGGGCTTTTACAAACCTGTACCCATAGGAAGAAAAACAAACGGGCAAAAATCTTCTCAGATGGGAAACTCCCACCCGGACCCAAACCCGAAAAAAGGGATTTAAAAAGGGCCAAAATTTTAAAAATAAGCGAAAAATTTCTCAAGGGGGGGGAAGATACCAAAAAAAAGGGGGGCGGATTTGCGCAAAAAGTTTTTTTGAGAGGGATACCCCCCCATTTACCCTAAAATTCCCGCCTTCAAAAAGCATTATCAAAGGATAGGAATGCAAAAAAATTTAAAATTTAAAGGAGGGGAAAAAAAAGGGGGGTCAATCAAATTTTAGGTTAAAAAGGGGACATTTGAGCCGTAATAAAGAGGTCATGCGATTTTAGCAAACATTGGGGGATCCCAAAAACCCAGGGCAGGGATTGGAGGGGTATCTGTTTATCCCGGGGCCCCAAAGGGCACCTATTTGACGAGGAAAAATCCCTAAAAGATTGTTTAACCCATTCATTATGTACCTCCCCAAAACAGAAAAGGGGACTTGGTTAGAAAGAAAAACCCCCCCAACATGTAAAGATGTGCAGTTTTTTTTTTGATTTATACACCAAATCTAAGGACTTTAAGAGTAATTTTGACAGGCAAAATTTACCCTATTCGGGAATTCATGAAATGCCGAAAAAGGGGGGGGGATTTGTCGATTTGGGAAAATTTCGTTGTGGGGGAAAACCCAAATGTGGGAAAAAACCCCCGACAGCTCAGAGTAGTATAGGGAAAAATTGGGGGATTTTCAGACATTTGACGAGCACACCATTATCCAAAACATTTTGTGGGGAGGAACATGAAGGGAATTAAAGGGACTGTTTGTTTAAAAGATAGGAAAATTAAAATTGTCATCTAGAAAGGGGGTTTAGATAAAAAGGGCTCCCCCAAAAAAAAAACCCAATGGACAAAATTTTTTTTGAAATCCCTTCAAACCCCAAAGGGCTGAAAGAATTTTTGTATTTTGGATGTTTCATCTAGGGGTTTAACATGTACTAAAAGGTTTGTAATTTTTAAATTTCTGAAAGGGTTGGGTTTTTCAGACAGGATGGTCATTTTTTAAACCCAATAATAAGATATATATATATTTTATAAAATATTTTATATATTTATATTATAAATTTTATTTATTTAACCCTTTTATTATCATTTTTTTTATTCCCTTTTTTCATTTTAAATAAAACAGGGGTATCTGGGGGAGAGGGTTTGGGAAAAGAAGGCCCTTTTGATTTCGTGTTTAAAAAGGGAAAAAATAATTTCCCAAAATATAGAAAAAGGTTAAAAAAATAAAAAAAAGACTCAAAGGGATAAAACCCGGGAACAATTTAAATACCAAACTTTTCGTTGAAATTTTCTCCCGCTTTAGCACAGTAATTTGGGGTTTGCTATTTTTTTAAAAGGGGAAAATATTTTATACATATATCTGTTTGGGACCCATGTTTTTTGTTAAGGGACTTGTGAAAAGGGTTTCCCCCCTTTGGGAACAGAAAAAGGGTTCGGGGTGGGGAGAATTTAGATGGCGCGTTTTAGAGCCCGGCTCGTATTTAAATTAAAGGGGAGAAAGTTCCAAAACGCGCATCTTAAAAGTAAAAATGCTTTCCCTGGTTTCCTGGGTAAACACCCCTAGGTGCGCCTTCAGGAAAAATTTTTTAAAAGGCTTGGGCCAAGTAAAAATTTACGTGGCAGTGACCTTTGGGCATGCGCAGGGCCGGGTTTAGGGAGGGCCCCTGCCCCGGGGCGGGAGGAGAGAAACACTATAGGTTGGGGGTCTTTAAATTTTAAAACCATTTTCTACTCCAGTATACATTTCAATATCGGGGGAAACCATCGCAAAAAAAGCATTATTTACCAAAAATGGGGCACATCAAAAAAGAGATATTAAAATTTTCACTGGACCCCCCGGGAAAACCCCTTCGGTTGGGAACAGGGGGGGGGAAAGCGTTTGGGGGGAAGCGTTTTTAAGGTGTTTTTAAAGATTTTTTTTCCTCTTTGGGTTTTTCCATTTTTAACGTAGGGATTTTGGGCGTTTCCAAGTTTATATAAAAAGTTTTTATAGGGCCCTAAAAGTACTAAATATTTTCCCCTTTTTATTTAAATTTTAAAAAATTTTTTCGAAAAAGTTGGTAATTATTTCATGGGGGATCTGTCCCCATTAAAATAAATCTTTGGGACAAATTTTAAAAGGGGTTTTTGTAGGGCCCGTCATTCAAAGTGGGCCCGGGCCCTTTCGCGACCCTTTCCCCGACTGAAAAAAAAAAGGGGTAGGGTAGGAAAAAGCTTGGGAAAGGTATTTTTTAGCGAAAGGAATTTGGGCCCCCATTTTTGGGTTTTTCCCAATTAATTTTAATCGAAATTTAAAAATAAAAGTTTCATTTTGGGGGGGGGATTGGGTTTTGGTATTCTGTTTCCTAATTTTAAAAACCAATGCTCTAATTCTTGTCTTTTTCCCCAAAAAACTTCCAGGGTTTTAGAATTGCTAATCGCCCCTTGAGTTTCAGGGGCACAAGTAGTGATATTTTCCTGTTGCCCAGAAATCCCCTATATACGGACTATGGTTGTATTTGTCGACCCTGGCCCCAAAATATTTAGGTTAAAGAAAAAAAATTTCCTGTGTAAATCCCGGCGGGGTGTTTGGAAACTCCCCCCAGGGCCTCTTTTTTAAACCTTTAAATAAAATTTTGGAAATTAAAAAAAAAAAAACATTTTTAATGGTTTCGATTTTTTAAAAAAACTTTTTTAATTTTTGTCGTTTGGGGCTTTTTTTTTACGGGAAAAAGGTTTAAATTTTTGGTTGGGGGTCATGATGGGGTACATAACAGTTTTTTTCCCAAAAATTTTTTTTTTGAAAATTTCCGAGTTTTAAAACTGGTTTTTCGCACAAAAAAAATGTGCTGAAAAAAATTTTCCCCCAGTTTTATTTCTCGAGCTCTATCGGGACTGGGCGCGCCGTTTGGCCCCGGGTGTGTTCCCGGGTCTCTTCCCTGTATGCGGCTCCCGTGGCGGTTTTAAAGGGGAAGGAAATTTTTAAAAACGGGGGAGGTTTTGTTTTTTTGTTTTAAACCCCTGCCTATACCTCCCTATGGGGACAATCCTGCCTAAAACCCTCCTTTGGGGGAATATCCTGCCTATAACTGCCTATGGGGAATTTTACCTCCCTAAAACCTCCAAGGGGGACTATCCTCCCTATAACCTCCCTCGGGGGACATATCTGCCAAAAAAACCTGCTACGGGGGACATTACCTCCCTATAACCCCCACGGGGGACATTACCCCCTATAACCTGCTACGGGGGCTTCCCTGCCTTAACGCCTACGGGGGACATTACCTGCCTTCCAGCTAGGGGGATTATCCGCTAAAAACCGCCTATGGGGGCCCATTTCCTGCCTTTTAACCATAGGGGACATTTCCTGCCTTTTGGGGGAAAATTTAACCTGCCTTAAACCGCCTGGGGAATATAATGCTACGGGGGAATTCCTGCCTTAAACCCCCGAGGGGGGGGCATTCCCTCCATGTAATTTTATTGGTATCCTTTTTTTTTTGAAATTTCCCAGGACCCCGCTGCATTTTCCAACCCCGGCTTTATCGGTCAAAGTTTTCCATTTTTTTTGTGGGCAAAAGTTGTGCCTCGGCTTATATTCGGGGCGGCTTATATCGGTTTTATTTTAGATTTTTTTTTTTTTTGCACGATGAAAAAAAGACAATTCTTTCATTGTTTTTATTTTTTATTGTAAGGATATGTTCACACAGTTGTTTAGCAAGCAGTTTGGGCCATAATTTTTGCTGCTTTTTGATGAAGTTTTGGCCCTACTAATTCAGTAATTTTATGTCTCATTGAGCGCACAGGGGGAAAGGTGGCATGTGCTTCTGCCCCAAGCTTACACAACGGGAAAGGCAAGAGTGAATAGGGGCCGGCCCAGAGCGCTTTAGAAATATGCGCTGCTATACACCGGGGAAAAAAAGCCAAATGTGAATTCCCCATGGATTAAAAAAATATTTAAAGTTTAGATTGGTCGTTCGACGCGGAGTCCTATTATATGTACTTTTAGTTTATATACTGTGGGTTGTTTATTGAGGAATTAGAGGTTTTCTGGTTACTTTTTATTTATTTAAACATTATGGGCGACATGTCCCATTAGGACTGTGTGTTTTTTTTTTTTTTTTTCAAAATTTTTAAATTTTTTTTAAAATTTTTTTTAAAATACAAATTATACAAGTTTTCCTTTGGTATGAAATAGGGGATAAGGAAAAAAAACCAGGCGGTACTGGGCAATATATAAAAACCTTGGTCGTTGAGCAGTAGAAAAATCAGCATGTACTTCCTTGGGAATCTTCCCCCAAAAAGGATCCCCGCTTTATTAAGTTAAATTTTTCCTCTCTATCCTACCAAAATAAAAGAGGAAATAATAATAAGACAAACAGTACAGAAAAGGGACAAGGGAAAGGAAAAAGTGCTGGGCTCGGCAGGAACCCGGGAAGGGTGACATCTGGTGTTAACAAAGATGGAGGATCAAGGCGTTCACAGGACCCCCCCAAATTTTCAACGCCAGGGTCCATGCTTCACCTCGAAACTGCCAATCATGCCCAGCGCCCTAAAACCAGGGGAAGCCTTATACAATATCAAGGGTTCCAGTCCTCAAAACTTCCCTGTTTCCTCAGGAGCATGTGCTATCAATTCCTCCATTTCGGTTATGTGGAGGCTACCTCCTCCATCACTACAAACATCTGAGGGGGGGGGGTAACGGTTTGCTTCCACTTACGCGGGGGATTATCGTTTGCTTGCCTGGAGGAGATGTCTTGTCAATGATTTTTTTATGTTCCCAACAGAGAAGTTGTGCACTAAAGAGTAGACAGCTCTGGAGTGTTCGGGGAAATGACCCCGTACACATCCTGAATGGCCTGCAGGGGACCCTTTTCCAAAAAGTCTGCATGGCCCCAAATTCCCCACCAGAATATGTGTCACAGTTCCGACCTCTGTGTGTAACATCTCAACAGACATCCGGAGATATTGGTGGTAAACACTTGTGGAGTTGGGCCGGAACCCTATACCAAGAAGACAGTAATCTTATAACTCGTTCTCCTGTGCCTTACATGCTATATAAATGCCTTGTGTGTGAGGGTGTGAAAACATTTTGTCCCATTGGGCCTTTGTGAAGGATTTTTGAAGTTCCCGTTCCTAAGTTCTACAATAGGAAGGGAGAGGTAATTCCCCAGGCGAAATCAATAAGTTTATAGGATAATGGAAAATTAGCATGTCTAGGCATTTCTTGTTGGACACAAAGGTTTCTCAAAAATGAGTTCAGAGGTCTGTTATAATCAAGATTTCCTGATAGAGGAAACATAAGAAGTGCTGAAGAAGTAACTTATCTATAATGATGCTTGGGGGATGTTGGGGTGCCGCTCCCAATAGTGTTCGCTAGCGGACGGAGAAAGGACCCCTATCGTGGATATCTTTTACAAGGAGGGGTGTGGTTTTAAGCCTGCCTACCTAGGGGAGAGGAAGTTATAGATTTCCCCGGGGGGAAATAAGGGTTGTCCGTGACAGGGATTAATGGGCCCTTCAGGTCCAAAGGACTTCAGAAGACTTGGGGGACGCATTAATCACAGCCATATAACAGTACAAGACGCGGTGAGAGGAGAGACATGGGGTTGGACTCCAAGACTTCAGTGTTTGTGAAAAACCAGGGCAGAGAGATCAAGAGAGTAGGGGCTCACAGATTGTGCAATGTAACACCCACAGTATGTACCGTGATACTTGGATAAGATCCAGTAATCTAGTTGTAGGCCAGGCTGCTAGGGTAGTAATGTCTACGTCGGGTAGGACCCACTCAACGGCATTCTTGGGACGAGTCAGGAGTTCCCTAATGGATTATCGGGAGACTAGTACACAGATAAAGTCACTGAACATCGCTGGAGTCTATCCAGAACGAATGTGGGATAGCGATCGGTTAATGTCTGGAAAAAAAAAAAAATAAGTAGAGTAACTTTGGGTAGGATATTGACAATTTTCAAGAAATTCATCCTGCAGAACCAAGAGAAGTCCCTTCGACCCCAGTTGGCTAGTAAGGGACGAGATGATTTTAGTCAGGAGAGGGTAAGAATTGACATCAAAATAACGTGAGTTCATAATGCTCACTGGGAATCTGAATATCCTAGATGAAGAAATGCCTTTCGGGGGCCAAGAGAAAGGAAGTTACTTTTAAGGGAGTCCACCACCGCCTAGTCAGTGTGAGACACTCATAGCATGGCCCCGATTTGGAAAGATTTGATCTTGTAATAAGAACATTGAGAGAAGCGTGCCAACTCAGGGACATCAGAGAGGGAAGAGAGGTATGTGGGTTCTTCGCAAATAAATGAGGAGGTCGTCTGCAAACGCGGGAACATTTAAACTCGCGTTTCCCATATAGTAATCCCCTGATGTCTGAGATGGATCGGATTAGCCTCCATTCAGATGTTACATAACAAGTACATATAGTAACTGGCGGATAGAGACTAACCCTGTCTAGTACCATTTCGAAATCTCGAAGACATCAGACACAGGATCCGTTATAATTTTAATTCTAAGCTGATGGATTGTTCATAAAGGGCCGACCTTAGCCGTAAAGACCGGCCAGTCCGACGTGACGCCAGGGTTGAGGCTAGAGAGTCCCAAGATATCCTGTCAAACGCATGCTCTAGCGTCTAATGAAGGACCATCAATGGAATCTTTCCTGAGAATGCGGTACTGGATCAGATCCAGCGTTTTTAGAGTATTGTACCGTGCCTCCCTACCGGGCACGGAAACCGACCTGGTCAGGTTGAATCAAAGGGAGGGCAAGAGATTATATAATCTTTTAGCCAGGAGTTTAAGCGTAAATTTGTAGTTACGTTTAAGAGAGTATTGGTGCGATAGCTCCCACCGTCCTGTGGGGGCTATTTGACAGGCTTAGGGATAACCGTGACATGGGCCCTAGTAGCATCTGGTGGAAAATGCACCGACGAGGAAATGGGCTTTCCCCCCCGGTTTAGGTCCCTAATGAACCCGCGACCAACTCTTCACTTGAGAAAGTGTTCTCCATCTCCTGAATCGTTTTTTCTGTAGACAAAGTCCGAAAAAGCCGTGGTGGCCCTGGTTGGTAGGGCTGTGGACCATAGGGGAAACAGCGGGCAGCGTGATAGAGTTTGGAGAAAAAGGCCATGGAACTCCTACGCTAATCTCCTAGACGTATGCACACGTGGCGCCGAACCCGCATGTGGTCCTGATGCTAGGAATAAAGGAGGCCGTCATTTGGTTTTTCCTGGAGGCTTTGGCAAGCAGGTAACCACTATTGTTCCCGTTCTCATAAAATTTTTCTCTCTGGGTCTGATTATAGCTACAACACGCAAGACTCAAGAGCCGTTCGGGGACTTTCTAAAGCCTCGCATCCACCAGTTCCAGCGGAGTACGAGGCGGGGGGAAAGAGGACCTGCTTATGATGTAGTTCTAGGGAGGTCACCTTTGCAGAGCCGCCGCAATGGTTTAGCAGTTCGGGCCCCTTTTTCAAACCGACTTGCCATGTTTTGATGAAGGTTGCCTCTCAGCACATATTTCAGGCTTCCACTTCATTGTGGGAGTGGTGTGGGATCACGTTCATGGTCTCTAGAGCGGAGTGTTCATACAAATAATGGGTCCGCGGCAAGTCCGCAAGACTGGACCGAGTCAGCCATTAAGGATTCATTCAGTCGCCAGGATTTGATCTGCGATGATGAAGTGGGAAAGTGGAAATGGAGGGTTAAACATGGTGCATGATTCGGACCACTGAACACGAACGATTGACGTGGATCTAAACCATGAAAAGGCAGCGTGTGATGCAAAAGGACATAGTCGATCCGACTGTAGGTTTTGGGGGGGTGGGAGTAAAAAAACCTTAAGGTCCTTGTCCTGGGGATGTTGGCGATCCGCCACACATCCACAGAGCTGGAACCTAAGAAGTGACCCGTTGGACCTTCATTAATGGTCCGAATAGGCTATGTAAAGAAGCGTCTGAAGGTGTTATCCAAGAACGGGGGTCTAAGTAGAGATTAAAATCTCACAAAAAGTTAAAAGTGCCCCTGCGCTATGAGAATGCAAAATGTCCAGGACTTTCAATAAGAAGGGAGACTGCCCCTGTTAGGAGCATAAACATTTACAATCGTTAAACGCTTGCCTTGGGATGGAGAGGAGTCAGAAATCAGGTATCTCGCCTCCTCATCAATGACCACAGTTCACAACCTGATGTTGGCAGTGAACTTGTGAATTGCGATGCCACTCCCTTACTTTTGGGCAGTACGAGGGTAATTGGCAATATGCCAATGGGGTATAGTATCTGTTTTAATTGTCGGGGGTAAGGTTCCGGACTTAAAAGTGGGGGTCTCTTGAAAACTCAAACAATCTGTGTTTTCTTCCGATGGAGTGTAAAAGTATTTGCGCACGTTTGACGGGTTATTGAGACTATTGGCGTTGAATGATACTATCTTAAGGTCCCCCATTCAAGGCACTGCAAAAGCGGCATATGAAGCCACCAAAATCCCCTGGGACTAGACGAGCCACAAGGGAGGGACGGGAAGCACACCAAGGAAAGAAGACAATACACCAAAAAGAAAACCATAAAATCAAATAAAACTGAACATGGGACAGGAGGGGAAGCCCTGCCAACCACACTAAACAACCTAATTACTAACCAGGGGGTACCCCAAACAAGGCTGGATGCACTGGGGGAATCCCGAACTTATTGGGGTGCGTGGAAAAACAGGCATGTACAAAAGCAGCTCCTAAGAGATTTAGAAATACAGTAAAAACGCTATCAACATCCGACTTAACAAATGAACTAAGCCCATTCTCTGAGGTGAATAGATACTCACAGGGGCCATGGGCTACGTTAAAAGCTGCAGACCCTCTTAACATTAGCATAGGGGGAACCCTAACAGATGTTCAGCACTGGAAGACCAGATTCGTTTTTGCGGCCTGGGCGCACTAGGGCCCCGTACTCCTCCTAGGCGGGAGACCTAGCACAACCGGGTATGGGCTTGGGCCCTCCTTGGGGCATTCCGCACTAGATCCCCAGAGACCGGGAGGTCCCAACGCCAGGGCGGGAGGATACGTCTGTAATCTCTAAAATCCGTCAGGAATCTAGGGCAAGATACTCCGGAGTGCGCAGGGTTAGGTTTGGCCCTTGTGTGAAGGACAAAGAGCAAACGGGAACCCCACTATAAGGGATATTCCTCTGCTTAAGCACATTGAGCACAGGCTTCAGCATAGTTCGCTGTGCTAGGGTATGCCGTGTCGATCGGTAAATATGCAGGGGATGGACCATTGTTAATCAGGAACTCGGCACCCCTACGAAGGCGATGCATTATGTCCTCTTTGTGGAACAGATAAAAGTTGCACCCGGCAGCAGACAAACATCTTCTGGCGACGCTGAGGGGTCATTGGTAGGCGGGTTGAGAAAGGGCCCTATGTACTCTATCCTGCTCGAGATCAAAACGTGTCGGGGGCCTCTATTACAGTCATTAAAGAATGGAGAAAACCGTGGAGTTGAGGTCTGTAAAAGACGGCATGAGTCTGGGAGCCATGGATCCTTAGATTATTTCTACGAACCTATTCTCCACGTCATATAAGTGCTGTTGCATGTGAAATAATTGGCGGAATGAGATTGGACACTGCTTGTTAGGGCAGCTAAAGAAGAAGAGATGAGTCATGAGCTTGTTGCAGGGTATCCACCCTGGCCGAGGTAGGTAGCAGAGAGGTCTGTGCGTAAGTCATCAAAAGCTTCCTTCCTGTGTTCCTCTAACATCAGTGAGGCCTGGCAGAGATGTCCTGAAGTGTTGAGCAGGGTTTGAATTAAGCTTTGAGTGATCGGCAAAAGTGACAAGGTTTGCCCCCTTCAGGAGGCATGGGGTTCTTGCAGAAAGACTGGGGCTGGAGCCGCATGAGCAGTAGCCTCCTAGAAAAACAGCTGACCGAGGTCCCTGGCACTGAGGGCTAAGACTGCGTGGTGAGCCAGTCGGAGCGAATACGAGTGTTCCAAGTCCGGGGGAAGGTCATGATCACTCTCATTACTGAGAGATGCTGGGAGCCTGAGTGACGGGTACATAGGACCCCTGAGTGGATAATTTGCTGGGACTAGCGGACGGGGTTCAGCTGGAGCTTATTGTCCGTGTCATAGGCCATGAAGACCCCGTGGACCATGTGGGGAGGCGACACAGGACCCTCCCCTTTCTGGGAAAGGCCACCACAACCCCGCCACCGAGCGTGAGGGCGATGCCCTAGGGGAGTACCTAATCTACCCCGGAGTGCCGGGGTTCGGCTGGGCAGTAGCCCGAGTTAGCAAGACACCTAACAGTCTTGGTGGTGTTGGTGGCAGTATCCTGGGTTGGGTGGCTGGGGAATCCTGTTGGGGCTTCCCATAAGGTGGGGGGCTTATGGCCTTGAGTGATGGCCGGATCCGATGGCAGCCCTCCGTGGAGGCCACCCGAGGAGGAGTCCATGCAGGGGGGTCCGCAATCCCAAGACAGAGGCGGGGGGGTTACTGAGGATGAAAGCGTGCTCCCAGGGGCCTTTTAAGTAGGGAATCCCCCTCATATGGGGTGTTATCAATAGTCACCTGTCCGTCTCACCTTCCACGTATGCCAGGGGAAGGGGAGATAAGCCTCTTGCAGGGCATGGACCTTGGTTTTAGAGCAGATGTGTAGTTCCGCGCCTTTCGGTGCGACGTCGGCGAGACCCCATCCTCCTGAATCCCGGCACCAGCTGTGTGAGAGCGCGCCTCAGGCGCCGATATAGGGAAGTCTGCAGAGGGCGCAGCTCCCTGATCCAAAGGCCCTCTGCGGCGCTATGACCGTTGGTGGCACCGAATGGTGTGCGCTCTTCCACGACTCCCGCTGCTGCGGTTCCCGATGGCGCGGCAGTGTGAAGAAATGAAGAAGTCGCCGCCGCCGGTACAGATCCAGCCCGCGATGGCCTATGAGGCTGCGGTTCAGGCGCGCAGAGTGCGCTCCCCATCAGCTCTTTGCCGGGGAGCCGTCATCAGTGTAGGGGAGGAAGAAGGCGCCCGTCCGAGCTGACTGCTCCGTCTTGAGGGCGCGGCGAGGTTGCTTGATCAGCTGCAGTCGGTCGGTGCCAGCTGGTGGAATCTGGCCACGGAGGAGATGCTGTTGCCGCATGTCCGGGGCTCGTGGTGGACTCACCCGGCTTGGACGCCCGCAGAGGATCCGCCGCGCGCCGTGATGTCGGAGCCGGGGGCGCCGCTTCACTTGCAGGGGCAGCAGCGGGAGCAGAGGATTCCTGCGGGGCAGTGGGGATCGCGGTGTCCCGCCTGCGACGTCCAGAAGTGTTGCAAGGTCAAGGTAAGGCCGAGGTTCGGGTGTGTAGGGAGAGAGGAGCCGTGTCGGCCGGGGCGCCATCTGAAGAAATTGGCCTCATGGGCACGTGGGGGGGGGGGGCATTCCCTGAGGGGCATTAGGGCGGAATATCGGCCCGAATTATTGGCCAATATCCCCCTGCTTCGGGGCCGGGGGCGGGGTCAGGGGGGGTCTTATTTTTTTTGCTCTTCTGGAGGATTTCCCCATGGTCAAGCGTAGATGGAGTCGGATGGAGCTAAGAAAGTGTGGAGGAGCTCTCAAGTCTGCTTCCTCACACGGCCATGTCAAGCCACGCCCCCCCAGGACTGTGCCATTTTTTTAAATATATTTTGCGCAAATAAACTGACACCCTATTCTCTATATAAATAAACTGTAGTACACCAAAATTAGGCACATTCTTTGCCAGGCACGACACATTTGACTGCTCCTAAATTATGCTATGCGCCCAGATTAGGCACATCAGTTTTACGATACAGGGTAGACCAGACGCCAGATTTTTGACAGGTTGATTCATTCAGGCGCACTATACACTAATTTAATGCGCCTTAAGCTATGTTCACACGGCGTAATTGCGCCGCGTACAGTACGGGCTGCAATTATGCCGGGTGCTTTGGGAGTCGTGCTAATACACGTGTACTCCTGCGGCGTGAGGGGGGCGGCAGCTCGCCAGCCCAATTGACAGTCATTACCCGCGGCGCGTATTCGCCGCAAGTAACTGACATGTCACTTATCTCCCCGCGCGTACAATATTGTCCGAGCGGGGAGAGGAGGCGTAATCCATAATTCTCTATGAAAACTATAGATTACCGCAATTTCGACGCGCAAATATGCGGTGAAATGCGCGCTGAAATTAGCCCGTGTGAACATACCCTTAAAACTAGCATGGTGGTGCCTCTTTTTTGACATGTCGCCCTTAGTATTCATTTATTTTTTACTTTTTTTTTAGTCCCAACATGGGACTAAACTATGATCGCTTTTAAGTCTCTGAATCCAAACCATCCAAGTGCTACACATAGTACCTGGGAGACTTGCCAACTCTCCCAATGCTTCGAAACAAATGGCAAGTGTGCCACGCCACTGGCAATATACACAACCCAAGGCACGCCCTCCACACTCCCACTGCTTCCCCCAATAGCTACGCCAGTGGCTATGTCCCCCAGGACATGGGTGAAAAGCTGGGACAGGTATGAGGACCAGTGGGGGTTCCCTATAAAGTAGAAGAATGAACCACTGAAGGGAGTCAAGTTGGCTGATGTGGAGAAGGCGCACAAGAAGGTTCAGATGCAGAGCGCCAAGATGCAGAATGAACATGACCATGGGTAGGAGCCCTAGAGGAAACCAACACTGGGACCTACCACACAGTGCCTGCCCATGGTCTCTTTTAAATTTGGTGTGTGGTCACTGGGTCCATGATGTATGTACTTGTATCATGCTCTGGACATGATGTTTTTCTCAGATATTCCCTGTTGTTTAAAAAAAAACATTAAAAATTGTCTAGATAAAACAAAAATACCACCCAGAAAACACTAATGAAAAAATTTGTTTTTACAAACCCACAAAATTTACAAAAAAAGGATCGATTTTACAACGATTAAATTGACAGGGCTATCTAACCACACTGTTATCCGTTCTTAGATCACAACACAAGTCATAAAAAAATCGGGATTACTTAATCCCTTGACGTCCCAGGCTATTTTTGTCCGTTGCGCACATTTTTTCCTCCCCACCTTCAGAGAGTCAGAATTTTTTTCATTTTTCCATCTACATATGAGTTTTTTTTTTGAAGGACAAAATGTACTTTTTAACAGTTTCATTGACCGTACCATATACTGGGAAACCCCCCAAAAAAGTTTGCAGGGGTTTTATTTTTATGGAGTTTACTATTCAATATAAATGACATGTTATCTGTATTCTGCAGATCAGCACAATTCTGGTGATAGTAAATGTGCAGAGTTCTTTTTCAGTTTTAGTACCTTCACTATTTTTTACATTTCCACGGCAGCATCATTTTCTGCTACCAATCAATTTTTTGTTTTTCCATCTATGGGGTTAAGTAAAGGCTCAATTCCTTTTGTGGGTTAAACTGTGTTTTCTTTTTTTTTTTCCGTATTCAAAATGCTTTATTGAACATAAAAAGGTATATGAGCAGGAGTTTACAGACAATATGCAATCAGCATTATATCCATGATACAGATAAGATGATCATGTCGCATACAACTCCGTGCATAAGTAACTCAAAAGCTCGTATATAGACATACTCTGTATATGCAAGTAATAGGGAAAACAGATAGAGGATAACTAAGGAATAAAGAGCATAATGTATCTATTCCAGTGTCTAATCCGAGAACAGAGAAAAGGCAAACAAAAAAAATTCAAAACCTGTCAACATATCAAACCATAAACTTTGTCGTCACTAAGACCATCAGCTCTACCCCAGGTGCCCGCTCATAAGCGTTCAGGAATGTGAAAACTTAAAGGAGTTGTCTCCCCACAGGGTTTCAAAGAATGCATGAAAGAAATTCTCTGTCACTTCCTGGTTCATACTAATTTGCATAAGCTCCATGCTTGTACAGCTCCATGCTTGTGCTTTCAGATGCTAATTAGATTAGATTAGCTTCTCAAACTACTGGAAGGACTTCTTATCTGATCCCCAAAACAAAAGCCCTAATTACAGAGCTGTTTACTTGAGATAAATCAAGCTTTTTACTGTCTTGCAGCACAGGACACTGACTGACACTGCCAACCTGTGTGATGACTCACTCTCTGTTATCTCATTAAACAAACAGCCCCAGGAAAATTTTGTTTACAGGTCGGTTACTGAGGGAACTGAAATAGCCATGGAGGTAATAAATTCACTTGTATCTCTTTAGGGAAAACAGAGGAACAATGCAATATATTTGGAAAATGTCTTTATTTTGTGTTCCCTACAATTTGAAAGCTATTCTTTGTAGCGAGACAACCCCTTTAAGTAACCTATCTGATGTAGGCCAGTATCCAAAGAGAAGAATCTAACCATGACTGAGGGAGGCCCAGATCCCGAGATCCTAACTACGTAAGCATAATAAAGTCTGGGGCGTTAACGAAGACTTCCCAGTCCCACCACTCCGCAGCCCATCTCTCCCCCATCTTTTTCGCTTCCGATTTTAACTCTTCCATACGTTGAATGAAGAAGATTTCTTTAAACCAATCTGAAAGAGAAGGAAGTGTTACAGATAGAGATGGGCGAATTTCTCAAAAATTCGATTCGGTCACTTCGCCGAATTTTCCGACAAAATTCGTTTCGTTCCGAATTACTTCGTCACGAATCGCGTTAAAAAGCAGCTATTTCCAGGCTGCACAGAGCCTGCAGGGTGCTGTAGAACGTTGTGCCATGCTTAAATATGCAGAGGGAGCGGGGTTTGGTCTTCATACAATGTTGTGTTTTAGTATGACACGCAGATGACTGCCGCCGCTCTTAGAATCGCTTCACTATAAAATTCCCTGGGCACTTAAGAGGGCAAAACTGACCAAAAAACTCAAGCGGGAATGTAGCCTGATAAAGTCATGCCAGCGAAAGCTGGAAAAAAATAAGCTGAGAGCTCAGGTGGCAACATTAGTGACAGAGTGTGGAGGTGACGGCGGCAGCCACAGCAGCATGAGGTCAGGCAGTGGCACAATGACATTCTGGAGGTAGCAAAACACGAGGAAGCCACAGAGTGGCACAATGACTGAGAGCGGAGGTCACGGCGGCAGCAGTATGAGGTCAGGCAGTGGCACAATGACATTCTGGAGGCGGCTAAACAGTATTAGGCCACAGAGTGGCACAATAAGACAGTGTGGAGGTCATGGCGGCAGCAGTATGAGATCAGGCAGTGGCACAATGACATTCTGGAGGCGGCTAAACAGTATTAGGCCACAGAGTGGCACAATCACACAGTGTGGAGGTCACGGCGGCAGCAGTATGAGATCAGGCAGTGGCACAATGACATTCTGGAGGCGACAAAACAGTATTAGGCCACAGAGTGGCACAATCACACATTGTGGAGGTCACGGCGGCAGCAGTATGAGATCAGGCAGTGGCACAATGACATTCTGGAGGCGGCAAAACAGTATTAGGCCACAGAGTGGCACAATCACACAGTGTGGAGGTCACGACAGCAGCAGCATGAGATCAGGCAGTGGCACAATGACATTCTGGAGGTGGCAAAACAGGAGGAAGCCACAGAATGGTACAATGACTGAGAGCGGAGGTCACGGCGGCAGCAGCATGAAGTCAGGCAGTGGCACAATAACACAGTGTGGAGGGCACGGCAGGAGTCACAGCAGCAGCATGAGGTCAGAGAGTGGCACAATGACATTCTGGAGGTGGCAAAACAGGAGAAAGCCACAGAGTGGCACAATGACTGAGAGCGGAGGTCACGGCGGCAGCAGCATGAGGTCAGGCAGTGGCACAATGACACAGTGTGGAGGACATGGCAGCAGCCACAGCAGCAGCATGAGGTCAGACAGTGGCACAATGACACAGTGTGGATGTCACGGCAACAGCAACAGCAGCAGCAGCATGAGGTCATAGAGTGGACAATAGTCAGACAGAGTGTTGAGGTGGGTGGCAATACCAGTCCCTGGTAAAGATGCTGGTAGGCAGATGGAGAAACTGGCAGCAGATGTGTGGCATCAGGCGGGTGGCAGCATCAGAATAGTGGCTGAGGCAGGTAGTTTGAACCCAGACTGACGCCTAAGGCATTGGTGTGTGGAAATCCTGGCCGATCCACGCCTGATTCATCTTGACAAAGGTCAGTCGTTCCACATTTCCCGTGGACAAGCGGGTTCTCCTTGGGGTAACGATGGCCCCCGCCGCACTGAACACCCGCTCTGATGCCACACTACTGGCCGGGCAGGACAGCTTCTCCACTGCAAACTCGGCAAGTTGCGGCCACACATCCAGTTTGGCTGCCCAGTAGTCCAGCGGATCTTCTAACTGAGGTGGCAGAGTGCTGTCCAAGTAGGCCACCCCCTGTTGGTTCAGGGTCTGCTCCAGGTCCTGCTGCTGCTGCTGCTGGCGACTGCCCTCCTCACTAGGCGGGTGAAGGAAGCTGCTCATCAGTGACTCCAGACTTAGGTTACTACTGATGGAGCTGGTACTGCTCCTACCCCCCCACCTTCCCCCAGCAGCCGCGGCAATAGTACGTGAGCGCTGAGGAACCCCCCGGTCAGACCTGTCAGAGGAGGGACGATGCCGCACATAGGCAGCGGCCAACTGATTACGGAGGATTTCCCTATAGTATTTGAGTTTGTCTTCCCTCTCAATAGCTGGGAAAAAGGCTCCCATTTTGGACCGGTAGCGAGGGTCCAATAGGGTGGAGAGCCAGAAGTTATCCCTCTGCCGGATGCTGACTATTCGGCTGTCACTAGCCAGGCAAATAAGCATGCTGCGGACCATCTGCACAAGTGACTCCGAGGGGCTCCCTGCCTCCATTTCCACTGTATACTGCCACGGTGCTTGGGGGTCATCTGCCTCATCTTCCTCATCTCCATCCACCTCCTCCAGCTGCTCCTGCTCCTCCTCTCTTGTCACCTGGGTAGAAAATCCACTAATTTCACCAGACAATGCTTCTGCTCCAATGTCCTCCTCCACCTCTTCCTTTTTCAGTCCCCACCGGACTCATGTGGCCACGAGATGTAGTCGCCACGTCTCCAGTCCCCTGCCCAGACAGATTTTTCAGCATCTGTTCCAGGACATGAAGCAGTGGAATGACATTATTCATCCCGTAGTCCTGGCGACTGACAAATAACGTCGCCTCCTCGAATGGCCTCAACAAACGGCAGGTGTCACGCATGAGCTGCCACTGGCTGACATCAAAATTACACAGGGGAGTACTTCTGTCTGCCTGGATCATCAAAAAATCGTTAATGGCCTTTCTCTGTTCATACAGTCGGTCCAACATGTGCAGGCTGGAATTCCAGCGGGTGGAAACATCGCATATCAGAGTGTGTTGGGGGAGGCCGTTCTGCCGCTGCAACTCGAGGAGGGTGTTCCTGGCTTTGTACGAATGGATAAAGTGCATGCACAGTTTCCTGGCCATTTTCAGAATGTTCTGAAGATCGGTGGAAGACTTCAGGAACCTTTTCACAACCAGATTGAACACGTGTGCCATGCAGGGCGCATGGACCATCCCTCCTCGGTGCAGCGCGGACACATGTTCCTCCCATTGTCCGTCACCATGGTTCCGATTTGCAGTTGGCGCGGAGAAAGCCACACATCGATTTCTTGCTGCATGACGCGGAGCAGTTCCTCCCCTGTGTGACTTCGTTCGCCGAGGCAAGCCAGGTGTAGAACTGCGTGACACCGCTGTACCCTACACATGTGGTATGATGGAGCAGTACGTGTGGAGGCAGAGATGGTGGTGGTGGTGAAGGAGGAGGAGGCGGACATTGGCGCAAGTGCAGCAGTTTGACAATGTGGAGGAGAAAGCGGCGTCTCCTGTCCAAGTTGTTGGTGTGCCTGGGCTGGAAGCACATTCACCCAGTGGGCCATAAAGGACATGTACTGGCCCTGACCGTAGTTACAGCTCCAGACGTCCGCGCTGCCGTGCACCTTGGAACAAACTGATAAGCTCAAGGACTGACCCACCTTCTGTTCTACATATTTATGAAGTGCTGGTACTGCCTTTTTGGAAAATAAATTACGGCTTGGAACTCTCCATCTCGGCTCGGCACAAGCCATTAGTTCTCTGAACGGTGCAGAGTCCACCATTTGGAAAGGGAGGGACTGCAGTACCAACAACTTGGACAGGAGCACGGTCAGCTGCTGCACCTTAGGATGGTTGGGCGCTGAACGACTGCTGGCGCCATGAGTAGCGAGGAGCAGGAGCATCTGGACCGGGAGATGATGTCAAAGAGAAACAGCTCTCTTCTGCAGAGGTGGTGGAGCCTTGACTGGCTGCAATGGCATGCGTGCCACTGGGCGCTGCTGCTGTTGCTGTGGCGGCAGGATGGACCACCACATCTGAGCCACGTTTCTCCCAGGCCACCGGATGGTGACGCTGCATGTGTTGACGCAGGGCCGTGGTGCCAACGTTAGCTCCCTGGCCACGCTTCACTTTCTGCCCACAGATTCTACATATACCCATATTCGGCTCCTCCGGTGTCTTAGCAAAGAACTGCCACACCGCCGAGTATCGGATTTTACCGCCAACACTCCGCACTGATTTACTACTGCCGCCGCTGCCTCGCTGAGCCCTGTGCTGCTACTTTCTTGGACCTGCGAAGCGGGTTTTTACCCCCGTGGCCCCTTGGCTCCCGCCCTCACACTGCTGCTATCCTGCTGACTCACGGCCACACGACCCACTTGCTGGCTGTGCTGCTGCCTGACGCGCAAGCTGACGCCCTCTTCTCCTGACGATGATGAAGCCCTTGCCTCACCCGGCTCCCAAGTGCGGTCGGCTACATCATCATCTATTTGTGTTTCATCGTCACTGCTGTCCTCATCACCGGTCTTGGTATGCCGAGGCTGACCTCTCACAACATGACCTCCCATGCCACTCTCCACATCTATACTTTTGCCGCCTACTGCAAGAAGCAGGCGATATTGGCCCCATTTCTTCGCTGCCAAGTAGCTGCTGACTGCCCTCCTCAAATTGTTCATCCTCGCTATATAGTGGCGCTGAGCCCAGACCACATAGTAGATCTCTGGCTGAGGGAACCGGATGGGACAGAGGCGGGTTGAGGACAGGTGAGGGCCGCTGACCCGCTCCCGGGCCATGCCAACTAATGGTTGTGTCTGAGTTTCCCACCGACTCCTGGCTGGGGTTGTCAGATGTCATCTGGGAGGAAGAAGATGACCTAGTCAACCAATCAAGAACCCTTGGGTTGCTGAACAACACACGGCCGCTATATGACAGCGGCAGTTGTGGCCTCACCGAGTGACCCCTGCTGCGACGTCCCCTTGCTGTGCTGCAACCTGGGCCTGTTCCAGGAATGTTTGTGCCACTGCCACTCGCAGGTGCAGAGCCTGCCACCTCTCTTTCTGACATACTGTTTGTTCTAAAATGTACAGACACTGTTTGATGATGATATCTGTATATGATAAATATACACCCTGTTTTTGATTTCAAATGAACCCAGTAACATGCTTGGGTAACCGTTGGATATAAATTGCGCTCCACAAATGGCCAGGAAAAATTTACTTGTATGTGTCGTTTAAAAACACTGTGTGTTTTACTAAATGTAAAAGCACAAACAGGCTTAATTAACCTTCGGACATGAATTAGGCTACAGGAAAAATTTATATATTTTGGCGTTGAAAAAGACGGTTTATTTTTGTCAGCACACCAGCAAAACAACGCTTAATTAACCCCTGGATGTAAATTGCGCAATAGAATTGAGCCACCACAAACTAGTAGCTTTGTAGCGTGTTACAATGGCGTATTTTCTACGCCACACAACAAGAGATAAAATTGTAATTAACCTTTGCTTGTGAATTAGGCTACCAAAAAAAATATATATATTTGGCGTTGAAAAAGACGGTTTATTTTTTGTCAGCACAGCAGCAAAACAACGCTTAATTAACCCCTGGATGTAAATTGCGCAATAGAATTGAGCCACCACAAACTAGTAGCTTTGTAGCGTTTTACAATGGTGTTTTTTCTACGCCACACAACAAGAGATAAATTGTAATTAACCTTTGCTTGTGAATTAGGCTACCAAAAAAAAAATATATATTTGGCGTTGAAAAAGACGGTTTATTTTTGTCAGCACACCAGCAAAACAACGCTTAATTAACCCCTGGATGTAAATTTCGCAATAGAATTTAGCCACCACAAACTAGTAGCTTTGTAGTGTGTTACAATGGCGTATTTTCTACGCCACACAACAAGAGATAAAATTGTAATTAACCTTTGCTTGTGAATTAGGCTACCAAAAAAATATATATATATTTGGCGTTGAAAAAGACGGTTTATTTTTGTCAGCACAGCAGCAACACAACGCTTAATTAACCCCCGGATGTAAATTGCGCAATAGAATTGAGCCACCACAAACTAGTAGCTTTGTAGCGTGTTACAATGGTGTATTTTCTACGCCACACAACAAGAGATAAAATTGTAATTAACCTTTGCTTGTGAATTAGGCTACCAAAAAAAATATATATATTTGGCGTTGAAAAAGACGGTTTATTTTTGTCAGCACACCAGCAAAACAACGCTTAATTAACCCCTGGATGTAAATTGCGCAATAGAATTGAGCCACCACAAACTAGTAGCTTTGTAGCGTGTTACAATGGCGTATTTTCTACGCCACACAACAAGAGATAAAATTGTAATTAACCTTTGCTTGTGAATTAGGCTACCAAAAAAAAAAAATATATTTGGCGTTGAAAAAGACGGTTTATTTTTGTCAGCACAGCAGCAAAACAACGCTTAATTAACCCCTGGATGTAAATTGCGCAATAGAATTGAGCCACCACAAACTAGTAGCTTTGTAGCGTGTTACAATGGTGTATTTTCTACGCCACAACAAGAGATTAAATTGTAATTAACCTTTGCTTGTGAATTAGGCTACCAAAAAAATATATTATTTGGCGTGAAAAAGACGGTTTTATTTTTGTCAGCACACAGCAAAACAACGCTTAATTAACCCCTGGATGTAAATTGCGCAATAGAATTGAGCCACCACAAACTAGTAGCTTTGTAGCGTGTTACAATGGCGTATTTTCTACGCCACACAACAAGAGATAAAATTGTAATTAACCTTTGCTTGTGAATTAGGCTACCAAAAAAAAAAATATATATATTTGGCGTTGAAAAAGACGGTTTATTTTTGTCAGCACACCAGCAAAACAACGCTTAATTAACCCCTGGATGTAAATTGCGCAATAGAATTGAGCCACCACAAACTAGTAGCTTTGTAGCGTGTTACAATGGTGTATTTTCTACGCCACACAACAAGAGATAAAATTGTAATTAACCTTTGCTTGTGAATTAGGCTACCAAATATATATATTTTGGGGTTGAAAAAGACGGTTTATTTTTGTCAGCACACCAGCAAAACAACGCTTAATTAACCCTGGATGTAAATTGCGCAATAGAATTGAGCCACCACAAACTAGTAGCTTTGTAGCGTGTTACAATGGCGTATTTCTACGCCACACAACAAGAGATAAAATTGTAATTAACCTTTGCTTGTGAATTAGGCTACCAAAAAAAAATATATATATTTGGCGTTGAAAAAGACGGTTTATTTTTGTCAGCACACCAGCAAAACAACGCTTAATTAACCCCTGGATGTAAATTGCGCAATAGAATTGAGCCACCACAAACTAGTAGCTTTGTATCGTGTTACAATGGTGTATTTTCTACGCCACACAACAAGAGATAAAATTGTAATTAACCTTTGCTTGTGAATTAGGCTACCAAAAAAAAAATATATATTTGGCGTTGAAAAAGACGGTTTATTTTTGTCAGCACACCAGCAAAACAACGCTTAATTAACCCCTGGATGTAAATTGCGCAATAGAATTGAGCAGCCAAAAAATGAAGTGGTATTTGTATTGTAAAAACGCTGTTTCTTTAAATGAATACAACAGGAACTGGCTTAGATCCCACTTGGATATTGAATGTATATGCAGCTGCAGTGGACGCACACTGGATTTCAGATCCAATACCCCAAAAAATCAGAAATAGAACATTCAGAGAACAGTCTCTGAGACAAGCTGAGACACCCCACAAAAATCGCTGTGTAAAAATCAGTTTCTTCAGAAAGCGCTATCAAACCCGCAGCAGCACCTTCCCTGTCAATACAGTGAGAGGAGTGTGAGCTCCCAGCGGCGCGCTCGGTCTTATATAGTGCGGTGACGTCACAGAATCCCGCCGGTCTCTGATTGGCTTCATCTCTGCACATGTCATGCAGGCTATGCCCTTCTTCCTCCCAGAGTGCTTTGCCCCATGTAACGCCATGTGCTCGCAGCCATTTTATCAATGAAAAGCACACTTCGTTCCCGCGAATCACCCCAAAGTTCGACTTCGTTACGAACCGAAGTTTTCCTGAAATTCTAAACGAATTCCACTTCGTTAGAATCGATTCGCCCATCTCTAGTTACAGATCTCCAAAGACGGGGGATAAGGGCCCTGGCAGCAATCAACATGACGATCACTAGACTACCTTTCAAGGCAGAAAGCGACTTGAGACCACAGATTTATAAGCCAAGATGTAGGTCTTATCCCATTCATCTTGTGGAATGGGTCTCTAAATCTCCCGGCCCCAGCGACCTTGATAAGAGGGTGCTGTAGTCGTCAAAGACTTATCAAGCTATAAATCCGTGATATCAAGTGAGTGGGGCTAGAGTTAGCAACACAAAGGAGCTGGGGTTAAGTCTCGGTGAAGATGCAATGTAGCCTTATTCAAGATGTAGAAGTGTCTGATCCACATTTTCTGTAGACAACCACCCGCAGAGCCCCCTAAAATTGCCGCAACATCGTCTCACGGTTTCAAAGCGTCTTTTGCCAGAATCCGATTTAGAAGTATCCTCCAAGGAGTGAATTCCTGGTGGAGAGATAGCAGGATTGCCCCGAATAGGGGTCAGGGGCCCATCTTGGTGGAATAGTCTAACCGGGGAACTACGTGTTCACCATGTTAAGAG
The DNA here is from genome assembly GCA_025379985.1 of Phyllomedusa bahiana. NCBI lineage: Eukaryota > Metazoa > Chordata > Amphibia > Anura > Hylidae > Phyllomedusa > Phyllomedusa bahiana. The sequence goes on from JAODAL010007621.1 coordinate 66,725, forward strand.
CGTAATTTGTGAGATTAAAGGGAAGACTTCCAGTTTTGACTTAGGCAATTCCGAGACTTTCAGCCAGGGGAGGGCTGAGAGCGGGAGCCGGCTAAGAGACCCCTCAAGGTGGATCCAAGCCTTAGAGCTCCTCTGATGAAAATAGTCCACAAACCTAGCTGCTGTCATGGCCTAGTAATAGGATTTTATATCTGGCAGACCAAGTCTTCCTTCAGACTTGGACCGAATCAGGATGTGTTTCGCTATTCTAGATTTCCTGCCAGCCCAGACGACGGCCCTACAGCGCCTGTCCAGCGCCCTAAAAAATGAACTAGGTAATTTGATTGGGACCGATTGGAACAGGTAGAGAAGACGAGGCAAGATGTTCATCTTCAAAATATTGATCCTTCCTAGCCAGGAAAAATCCTTTCTGTCCCATCGGGACATGGCAGAAGATATCAGACTAAACAAAGGAGCAAAGTTCAGGTTAAACGTTTCGTGAAGATCCGCTGGGACATTAATCCCAAGATATTTGAACGATTTCGTTGTCCATGTAAGGGGGAATTTTTGTTTCAAAATATCAATGTCCCGGGTTTCAAGGTTAAGGCCAAGCGCTATACTTTTTGTGGGATTTATCTTGAAGTTGCTAAGAGATCCAAATTTATTAAGAACCTTCATCAAGACCAGCAGAGAAATCAAGGGCTGGGTAAGATGCAGGTCGTCTGCAAACACCGAGCACTTATAATGTGTCCCATGAAACTGAAAACCATTAATGTCCGGATTAGATCTAATAGCCTGTAAGAGTTTGTTCCTTAAAAAGGGCAGATCCCAAGGGGGGGGACCCAAAGGCCCACCCCTTTGCCGGGTGAAAAACCCGGGAAAATTGTCAAAATTTTCGGTGGCCCAGGGATCCTTTGGATTGGGAAAATTCCGGGGCATGCAGGGGGTCTAAGGAGAAAATTTTCCTTTTCTTTTCATAAAGAAGCCCTTTAGCCCTATCCCCCCCCGAAATTGAACTTAAAAATAAAACCCTTTTTTTGAATGCCTTTTCCGCATAAATTAACGAAAGAAAGAATGAAAAGGCCCAAATCCCAGTCAAATTTCCCCTTGATGGAGAAAGCGGGAAATTTTTTATGATGGTGTTGTCCCTGGGCCTCTCGGCCAGGAAAAAGGGCCCCCAAAATGGTCCAAAAATGAGCAGTTCACCGAGAAAAAATTATTTAGCCCTGAAAAGAATATTTTTAGCAAAAAACTTTTGGGTACCCCGGTTTTAAAGAGGGGGTTTATCGGCCTTAGCTAAAAACAGGGCAGGGGGCCCTTTTTTTCCCTCTTTTCGGTTTTACCCTTTAATGTGGGCCTGGGGGGAAGGGGGGGGAAAATTTGTGAGGCAAGATTGAATTAAATAAATTCCCCAAAAGGGATGGCGAAGTTCCTTGAAGTATTTTGAAAATTTGGGCCCGGTGAACCCGTCGGGCCTGGTTTTTTTCCCTGAGGGCGGGTTTGGAACTTAGGTCCCTTTTTTTTTATTGGAGGAAGGTTTTCCTCTAGGGGGCAGGGGCCCCCAAAACGCCGGTCCAGGGAAACCGGCCCCCGGGGCCTTAGCGCCCCCCTGGGATCCGGGGCCGGGCCCAAAAATGATGCCACCCCCCCCGGTGATTTTAAATTTTTCGGGGCGGGGGGCCCATTTGTCTGCATGGCCGCTGTAATAGGCCCTTTGCAAAAGATACCCAGCTGAAATTATGTGTGGTTTGACTAAAATAGGGGGAAAGCGGGGGGTGGTCCCCTTTACCGTCCTGCTTTCCCAAATCATTGTTGGGTTGGGGCGCTCATGAGCACCGCTTTCTACAGTTCGCGCGCAGGGAGTTTTAAATGGCGTGTTCGTGGGGACGGGGGGAGGGAGGAGCTCTGCAGGGATCGGGAAATGGGGGGAGTACGTTTCTCTCTTTTCCCCTTTTTTTTTTTTTTTTTTTTAAAAAACCCGGGCCATTTCAAGGGGGCGTGTTTTTATCCAATATGGAGGGCATATTACGGGAAAGGGGACTTTATTAGGGGGGGCCATGTTAAAAGGGGGGTAAAAACGAAAAGGGGGCATATTTATAAGGGGCGCCATGTTCTTTTGGTGAAGGGGGCATTTTTTCTTTATCTATCATTCGGGAGGGGCATGAAATTTATCATTATGGAGGGGGGTTGTATTTTTTAAACGGGAGAGGGCATGTATTTATTACTGGAGGGGGAAATTTATTTTTTATGGAGGGGAATGTTTTTTTTTTCATTACTGGGGGGGATGTTTTTATCTTTCATTACTGGAGGGGGCCTTAAATTTATCTATCTTATGGAGGGGGACGAAATTTTTTTTCATTACGGGGAGGGGCATGTATTTTTTCTTTTTTCTGGAGGGGACTTGTATTTAGTATTTGGAGGGGGATTTTAATTTATAAAATTAAATTACGGGAAGGGGCTTGTATTCTTTTTAACTGGAGGGGGCTTGGTATTTTTCTATCTTTTAATACGGGTCGACTTTTAAAACCCCTATAATGACGGAGCTGTTTTAAAATTATGAAATTTTAAATTTACTTGTATAAAGCTGATCAAATTATGTAGTTTAAAACTGTCAGCTTGGGGGTTTAGAAATTAAAAATATAATACTGGACTCACGAGTTTGAAATCGTCGGCTTTTTTAGAAAAAAGGGTTTAAACCCTTTTTCCTAAAAAAGGTTGAAAATTTTAAAAACCTTTTTGGGGGGGTTTTTTTGTGGGGGTGATTTTAAAAACCCAACTCTGAAATTATCCCCCCCAAGGGGAAAAAATTTGTCTGGAAAAAAAAACCGGTCCTTGGTGGAAAAAAGGTTGGGGACCCCCCGGCTCTAGAGCATGAGTCTGTCGGGGGAAAAAATTCTAGGGGAGTTTTGGGCAGAGAAAAAAACTCCTGGTTCAAGGCTTCTTTCCTCACCGGGGGAAATTTGCACTGGGAAGTTTTAGGGTTGTGAAAATTTAAACCCCAAAAGGTTCCAGAATACCAAAAGATTTCCCATAAAACCGTTTTTGGGAACCTGAGTTTTGATTGCAGGGCAAAGGGGAAGCTCGCTTATCCCTTGAGCAGCGCCAGCTTAGGCTTGATTTATTGCTCCCGAAAAAACAATTTGGGCCCAAAAATTTGTTTGTACCTCTTTTGTTTTTTTTTCCCCTGAGATGCAGGAAAATCAGGGGAGGAATTTTTAACAAGCTTTTTTGGATCTTCCCCCCCCTTTTTAAAAAGCCATTCCGCCAGAAAATTCCAGAAAAAAACCCCCCTTGTTTTGCAGACCCTCTCTTTTTAATCTTGACCCGGTTTCTTGGGGAAATTTCCCATGCGTCCCCACTTTTAAAGGGAGCCCCCCAATTTTAAATTGGGGAACGTGGGTCAGAAGATTTATCTAGCGAAAATTTCCCAAATTAGGGGGTTTGAGACCCGAGAACAGAGAGAAAAAAATAAAGTTAGGCTCTTTGTTTTCCCCATGTAAAAGGCACTGTGGTTTTCATAGGGAGGCTTTAGATAGTCTACAAGAGATCGGGGCATGATCGGACAATACAATACAGTGTTGCCTATGGAGGTATCTCTAACAGTTGGCAACAACAAGTGTTGGAGAAGGATATAATAACCCTCCCTGTGGGTTCTGTGCGGGGGGAGAATAGAAGGTGTTGTCTCGTGCGATGGATTGCAATATTTCCCGAAGTCGTCAGTTGCCAAATCATGGAGCAATCTCTTTACCCTATTCAACTTGCTCAAAGAAAAACAAGGTTTACCCCGTCGAAAAATATCCACGCAGGATTTTAGTAAAAATTAAAAATCTCCCCATACCACCAGAGCCCCTGGTAGAAGGCATTTAGTCAAAAATTTCCTTATGAAGGAAGGAAAACCCGCAAGGGGTTTGGGAAAATTTTTTAAATTTGCTATGGGAAAAAATGCTGCCCTGGATGGGGCACTTGAAAATAAAGTTTCTCGCCTCCCTTTTTTTCTTGAAAACCCCCCAAAAAAATTGTGGGGAAAGGGGTTATGAAAAAAATATTTCTACCCCCCTTTAGGGCTTACCCCCGGGGGGTTTCTAGAATTTGGGCCCCTGGAGGGGGGGTACCCCCATTACTGAAAAAACCTGGACCTTTTGGGCTTTTCGAAAAAAGAGTTTCCCGAGGGAAAAAAGATATGTGGAACCCTTGTTTATTTATAGAATTATTAAAATTTTTTTCTTTTCTTCTGGGATTTTTTTAGTCCCCCAAATTTTAAAAGGGAAATAAAATTTTTTTGGAAGCCATACCCCTCTAGTAGGCGATGGGTAAGTTTAAAAATTTGGGGATGTAACCTATTTACCAAAAAATTTTCCCAAAGACAACAAAAATGCAGAAACCCAAAAAAAAATTAAAAATGATCGCAAGTGACCAACAACCCCCAATGGGACCAAGGGGGCTAACTGTAGGGTTTCAGAAAAGGGGGTGCCCAAAGGGTTAAAAACAAAAACACTTAAAAGTTTAAACCTATGGGTGTTTATAGAGAATCAGCAGAGCATGTTGGGATAGTGTTTTAACCCCCAATTTACCACCCATTGGCAGGGCAGGCGGCAGGAAAAACTCATACAAAAAAAAAAAACCCAAATTTTAGTATGGGCCGGGAATTTTAGAAATTTTTATGGGGCAGGAGAGCGTTTTTTTTGAGAAGATGGAAGAGGGGGGAACAGTAAAGGGGGAAGGGGAGAAGGGGAAAAAGGGAGGGGGAGGAGGGAAAAAGAAAAAAAAGTGGGGGGAGGGGTACGTGGGAAAAAAGCGGGGGGTGGGGGTAATAGGGGGGAGGGGCGGGGGGGCAATAAGGAAAAAACCCTTTTCCAATTGCAAGCAAGTTTTAAAAGACAATAGGAGCAATGGGACCATAGAAAGTGTCATTACGCTCAGTGGCGGTCCAAAAAGGGCACCACTTAAAAGTCAAATGATAGGGTGTTTTTTTTGGGGAGGTTGAGGAAACTGAAAGGTGAAAGGTTTTGTAGAAGGTAAAAATTCCCAATCCCTTTCCCGGAAAAAAGAGAAATTTGCGGCAAATTTTAGGGGGGCCCCCAAGAAGGCCGGGGAGATCAACCCAAAAAACGAAGAACAAAACCCAAACCCCCTTCCCCCATTGCGGGAAATTGGAAAAGGGGGAAGGGATAAAACCCCTTAAATGTGTTTTGAGTTTTGGGGAACGGGGGAAAAAAGGTTTTGAAAATTTCCCCACGCTATTCCCAGGGGCCGGGGAAAATTTTTACAAGTTGAAAATTAAAAATCATATCTGAAAATTTCGCGGGGAGCCGGGGCCCCTTTTTCATTTAAATTTTCCTTTAGGGGGGTTAAAAGTTGGGGTGTGGGATCACATCACCGAGGGGGGAGGAAGGATCTGGGTTGACCCTCAAAACCCTGTGGGCCCTGTAGATCTCGTTTTGGGCCTTTTGGGGGGTTTTGACCCTTGGTTTGCAAGGGGTTTTAAAAAGCTTGTGGAGAGTCACCAATTTAAAACCTGAGTCTTAAAAGAAATATGGGAGCCCCCCGGGTTTTTTATATTGGGTTTTTCCCCTCCTTTTTTTCTTTAAAACGTCTATTCTGATTTTCCCGTGAAAGGGGGGGCGCCCGTCTGCTTTGGAAAAGGGGGGGGGAGTGGATGTCAGTGAGTGAGCGTTGTATTGAAGCCTGAAACCCTCTCAATTTTTCTGCCCCTGGGGTTTTGGGTTTGGGATATCGGACGTGCCACCTTTTAGGGCCTTGCGCCAGGCCTTTTTTAGATTTTTGTCAGCGCGCCTTTTCCCGTTTTGGGAGGTTTGAAGAGAAAAATTGGCTTGAAAGTTCTGGGTGACCCTGGTTTGAGCATTCAGAAGCTGTTTCCTTGGGTTAAAGGGGGAGATGAAGAAAAATTATTTTGCCCTTTTGGAGGGGTGGTTTTAGAGGTTTAAAAGGGTCTTTGTGGGGTTTCCCAGCTTGGCGGGGAATTGGTTCACACCCAAATGTTTTCTTTGGCATGTTTACCCTTTCCCAAGAGGGACCCAAGGGGTCATACGGATAGCTCAATTGGGGGCTCAATCCTGTATCCTCCAGAGGGACATGGAACTCCTCTGACTTGAGGGCTTATATACCCGAGAAAGGGTAGAGTGTCCACAGCGGGGGGTGATTAAGCCAGGGCACCAGGGGAGCACCCCTCTGAGAGCGGGTCCTGCTGCAGAAGTGAATGGTGGAAACAACTGGAGTCTCCACAAAATGTCTCTGCTGCAGACTTGCCATGGACCCCAAGATCAGCGGGGTTAACACTCTGTGGTGACAATGGAGAAAAGGTCCATGGGTGGGGAGGGTTCTGGGAATGTCCTCCTGAGGAGAGGGTCTCTCCTGTGGCCGGCTCCTGAGGCATCTCTGGTGAGGGACACAACGCAGATGGCAGGCAATGTCCCGGGGACTGTGAGGTACTCACTGCGGGCTCCTTATGCTGTGTCTTTGCTGCTGAAGTCCGCAGAGATGGGGAGCTGGGTGCAGCTTGCCTCGGTCCCTGTGCGCGGGTAGCATCCGGCTCAGCCTGTGGGATGAGAGCCGCAAGGGTAACTTCTGGTGCTGAAGGCAGAGAAGATGGCGGCCCCACGTGGCATGGACCACTCGATCCCTGGCCCTCTCCTGGTGGCTCGGTTCCCTCTTGTGAGCCGCAGGCACGGGACAGGGCGTCTGGGAGCACCCGACTGAAGTTGCTGCTGCCGCGGGTTGAGCGCTATCCGGCTCTGTGTGGAGACGCAGTCCTTGCCGGGCAGCAGAATAAGATGGCGCCCGCATGGCAGGTGGGTCCGCGGCTCGGGGTAAGCTCGCGAGCGGAGCGAAGAAGTTCGGATGGGTTGTCTCGGGCGGCAAGGACATTTGAGATGCCCCTATTCTCCTTTTAGATCACTTGGGTCCCATTATCCTCTGTTCTCCTGTGTAGAATGTAAGACCCTGGACGGAGCTCACTTACATGAGACCGTTCGCTGGCATGTCAGGCCACGCCCACTAAACTGTTTTCTATTGGTACCATTTTTGGATACATGCGACTGTTTAATTACTTTTATTCAGATGTTTTGGGGACGTGAAATGATAAAAAAAAAGCAACTGTGACATTGGGAATTTTTTTTCTTCTGCAGTGTTCAGCGTATGGGATAAATGATTTTCTGTTTTAACCCTTTATCAACATTGGATGTACCCATTCGTCATAGGCAAGAAGGGGTTCTGCAAATTGACCTATGGGCACGTCATAAGGATCATGCGAGCTCACAAGGAGAGCCCGCACGATCAGAGCATGGAACCAGCTTGCTCCAATTGTAGCTGACTAGCCCCTTAGATGCCACGGACAATCGCAAAAGCAGCAGCTAAGAAAAAGACAGAGGAAAAGATCTCCATCAGCCCCCCGCAGTGTTATCATGGGGAGTCGATGGCTTCCATGACAACACGGAAGCCTAACAAAGACTTCCAGGTTTCCTGTGACATCACTGCGTCCAGCCATGCCTGGAAGTTAAAAAAAAAAAGTGGAAAAACAACACACAGAAATACATTTCAACAAACAGCACACCCTTTTTTCCCATTGCAAACGCCAATCGTCCCAAAAAAAATAAAAATACAAAAAGTACATATATTTGAAATCGCGGAACGACCTTGGCTATAAATCTGTCACGATGAACGTTGCAAAAAAAAATGACAGAATTGCGATTTTTGGATATCCTGCTGCACATAAAATGCAATCAAAAAGTCAATCCCAAAAAGATATCAATGACAACGTTAGTTCATCCCACAAAAAAAAGCAAACCTTACACAGCTCCATATACGGTAAAAGAAAAGTTATGGCTAGTAGAAGAAAGTGATGCATAAATATTGTTTTGCACAATAAAAACAACAAGGGGGACATGTATGACTGGGGATGCGCCAGAAGTCTGGCGTCTTTTCAGCCCGATATCAGGCGCAGCCCCGTTCGGGAGGAGGGGCGCACTACAACCGTAAGAAGCTACACATTTATAGCTTCAGGACCGCAAATCCAGGCGCATTACTACTGGAACAGGTAGAGCACTGAAGATATGACACTTTGATACAACGTAAAGTAGTCAGTGTACAGCTTGATTAACCGTGTAAATTTGGTGTGTCCTCAAAATAACTCAACACACAGACATCAATGTCTAAACCACAGGGGACAAAAGTGAGTACACCCGTTAATGACAAAAAAGTGAGTACACCCCTAAGTGAAAATGGACCGATTGTGCCCAAAGTGACAATATTTTGTGTGGCCTCCATTATTTTCCAGCACTGCCTTGGGCATGGAAGTCACTAGAGCTCCTCCATAACGACATCACGGAGCTGGTGGATGTTAGAGACATTGTGTTCCTCCACCTTCCATGTGAGGATGCTCCACAGATGCTCAATAGGGTTTAGGTCTGGAGACATGCTTGGCCAGTCCAGCATTTATACCCTCATTTTCTTTAGCAAGGCAGTGGTCATTTAGGAGGTGTGTTTGGGGTCACTATCAGGTTGGAATACTGCCCTGCGGCCCAGTTTCTCGAGGGAGGGGATCATGCTCTGCTTCAGTATGCCACAGTGCATTTTGGCATTCATGGTTCCCTTAATGCACTGTAGCTCTCCACAGCTGGCAGCACTCAAGTAACCCTAAACCATGATACTCCCACACACTTGTCTTTGTACTCCTCACCTGGTTGCCACCACACACGCTTGACACCATCTGAACCAAATAAGTTTATATTGGTCTCATCAGACCACAGGACATGGTTCCAGTAATCCATATCCTTAGTCTGCCTTTCTTCAGCAAACTGTTTGAGGCTTTCTCATGCATCATCTTTAGAAGAGGCTTCCTTTTGGGACGACAGCCATGCAGGCCAGTATGATACAGTCTGTGACATATGGTCTGGGCAATGGCAGACTGACACACCCACCCTGTAACCTCTGCAGCAATGCTGGTAGCACTCATATGTCTATTTTGAAAAGACAATCTCTGGATATGATGCTGAGCATGTGCACGCACTTTGATTGACTAACTTCTTTGCTGTATTGTTTTGGCTACTGTGCTGCAGCTCAGTCTCAGGATATAAACAATCTTCTTATACTCTAGGCCATCTTTACATAGAGAAACAATTATTTTTTTCAGTTCCTCAAAGAGTTCTTTACCATAAGGTGCCATGTTGAAATTTACTGGCTTCCAAAAAGGCTGCAGTAAAACCCGGTCGGGAGTATAGAAACCCAGTGTTGGCAGCCATCAGGAGAGATAAAAAAGGTTTATGTAGCTTTTTAGTGCCCTGAGGAGCTGAGGCGCCCATACAAGAGGGGATATTCAAAATTTTGGTGGGGGGACCTGAAAAATGGACACATATTGAAAAAGTAAATTGTTTTTGAAAGGCTTTTTAAACATAAAAGAAACCTTGTAGTGAAAAAAACCCCTTTAAATAAAAAAAGTAAAAATTTTTAGTCAAAAATGAAATAGAAACCCTTAACTGTGACGGTTTAACGGGGGACCGGGTGGCCCACCGAAAAGCGGTGGTATTTTAAGCCACGCCGGGGGAACGGAATTAAGTACCCCCCGGTTTTACCAGGGGGCCCCCCGAAAAAGCGGGATGGACTTGCTGGGGCCCCGTGAGGCTCCCAGATGTTACCCCTGAGTGACTTGTTTGGCGGGGGCCCGGCCCCGGGGAAACAGCTTTGGTAAAAAAATCGAAAAAAACCCTTTCCAAAGGCGTATTTGGGGGACAGGCGGGAAGGTCAGGGCGGGGCCGGAAGAGGTTCATGGTCAGAGACGGACGACGGTGGGCCCGGGCCCGGCCCAAAACGGGCAAGGGTCAGGAAACGAAAAGGGGAAACCCGGATTTGGTACATGGATAAGAAATACGGACTAAAGGGGACACCCCAAAAACTCACTCTAAGCACCCCAACAATTGGCAACGGGTTGCCGGGGGCGGATCCATTATATGGGACCAGGGGCCCGGCAATAACCCAAAAAACCGGGAAACGGGCCCCTTTAAATTAAACCGGGCCGGTGGGCCCCCGCGCGCGCTAGGGGGCAGTTTGCGCACGGGGCCCGGGGACGGGAAGAAGCCCCCGTTCCCCGGAGCGGGGCCCCCAGGTAAGGAGGGGCCGAGGGGTCGAGGGTGGCCGGGGGGGGGCCCGCGATGCCCGCGCCGCGGCCCTGGCGGGGCGGGGGAAACCCCCCCGGGGGCAGGGGGCAGCGGGCCCGCGGCTCCCAATGAAAATTTCCCCCCCCCCCTTAGGTCTCCCCCTTTTTTTTTTTGAACCTGCCAGGAGATCTGGTGACAGTTTTGCCTTCCGGCTAAAACAAAACGCTCCCCTGGCCCGAACCCCTTCCATTTCGATGAAAAAGAACCCTTCCCCCCTCACTGTTTTTCGTGCCAGCACCTCCTTAAACCTCAAAAAAAGTTATCCGATTGGGAAATAAGAAGGGAGACAGATCCACGGGAGAAGCGTTTCAGACACCACGGGGCTTTGGGGAGCGAGAAAAGGGAAAGGCGTTCGGGACACCCCAAGTGGGGAGGCAAGCGGGGTTGTAGGAAAACGGGGTTTTAAAGTGAGCGGGAAAACCCCAAAAAGGGCCCCAAATATTTAGGGGCCCAACTTGTAGCGGGGGAAACCTTTTTAAAACGAATGTATCTGGGCGTTACCCAAAACCCCTTCCCACCGGGGCCTTAAATAAGGGGGAGGTCCCCGGGAAACCCTTCGGCCTAAACTTTAGTAGGAGTGGAAGCCGGGAAGCAGGGCCTGACGAGTGCCCTTTGCCAGGGGAAAATTGATGTCTCGTTTTGGGGCTTTCCACGGGGGGGAACTTTGGACACGAAACGGCTAGGGGGAGAGGGGGGGGGGTTTGTAACCCAAAGACTAAAAAAAAGGGGGCGGCTTTTAGCGGGGACCCCCGAGTTTGGGGAAATTTGTAAAAAAATTTCCGCCCAGGGGAGAAGGTCAGCCATTTTTATCCTCCCGGGGCAGACACAAAAGTAAAAAGATAAGGCCTAAGATTTGGTTGACCCTCTCCACTCCCCGTTGGTTGAGGGTGGTACGCAGATAAAAAGGTCCAGCGGGACCCGTAATGAGTCCACAGACCCCGCCAGAATTTAGATAAAAAAATGGACTCCCCTTTCAGAGGTGATGTGCGAGGGGGACCCCAATGAAACCAAAAGATATGGTGGAAAGAAAAAGCGGGGCTAGCGGGGGGTGACGGGGGGGTTTTTTTAAAAAACCCGGGGGGCGGGGGGCACAAATGAGCCTTTTTGGAAACCCGTAAACCACCCAAATGCCCGTTTTTTGGGGGATGAGGCCGGCGGTCAGTAAAAAAAAAGGCCCATAAGCTTTAGGCCACGGCTTCTCGGGCACAGGGGGGAAAAAAGGGGCAAATTTGACCCCCGGGTTTGAGGCGGGGGGGGACTTGTTACGGGAACAAGAGGAACAGGCAGAGACAAAGCCCCGGGAAAAGCCCTGGTTGAGATTTGGGCCCCAGTGTTTTGGGAGATGAGTTGTGGGACTTGGGAACCCCAGGAGGGCCCCCGCGGGTTTGGGAGAAGAATGTCCCCTTTTAAAGGATTCTGAGCCGCAAAGCGGGCGGACGTGGGGGTTTCCCCCGGAAAGGTCCCCTGTTGAAGATTCCCCGGGAGCAGCGCAAGAAGCCTTTCCCGGGAAAGGAATAAATGGTGTAGGGGGGGGTTTCCAGGCCCAAAGTATCAGGGGAAATTGGAGAGAGCGTTTGCCCTGCCTTTTTTTTCCCCCGGTGGAAGTGTAAGAGGAAATTAAAACGACCCGAAGAAAAGCAAACCCCCTGGCTTGCGCGGATTCAAACGGGGGCCCAGATTGCATTGAAAAGGTTCTTGTGTTTCCCGTGTATATCCGATGGGGGGGGAGGGGCCCTTCCAGCAGGTGACCCCCATTCTTCTGGGGCCCCAAATTTTTTTTGCAAGAATTTCCCCGGGGTCCCCATGGTGTAGTTGCACTCGGTGGGGTGAAGGTCTTTGGGGGAAAAAACCCCACAAGTTCGAAAATTTCCCGAGGAGGTTTTTCTGAAGAAGCGGCCCCCCGGAAAATGGGGAGGGCGTCGACTTCAAAAGATAAACGGGTGCGGGGGGGCCCCGGACGAGGGGAAAAGGGGAAGCGGAAGCGAAATGCGGCTTTCAGACGTGGAGGGAAACGCCTCTTGGGGCCTCGGGAGGAGGATTTGGGGTGGAAACCCTTTTTGGTGGGGGCCCAAAAAAAGGGTGAACCAGAGAGGGAAATGAGGAATAAATTGCCTATAATAGTTGGAAAAAGCTACGAAGCGCTGAATGGCCCAAAAGGCCCACTGGACGGGGCCCTTTTGCGGGGACTGCTGAGAGTTTGGGGGGGGTCCATCTGAACCCCTTGTTTCTAAACACGATGTCCCCTTAAAAAGGGCAGTGAGGTGCGTTTAAACCCAGAATTTTTTTCCCGTTTGGCAAAAAAGTTGGTAAATCCGGAGAGTTTGGGGGCACCTGGGGGGACGTGGTAAATGGTGGGTATCCGGGTTTTCTGGAGAAAAAGATGAAAATGTGCCCAGATAGACAAAAACACAAACGTATAAAAGGGTTTGTGGGAAAAAGATCTCATTCAAAAAAATTTTTTGGGAAAAAAACTCCCGGAGGGGTTAAGAGCCCAAATGGCATGACAAAGATTTCAAAAATGGCAATCACGGGTGTTAAAGGCTGTTTTCCACTCGTCACCCTTTTGAATGCGAATCAGAATGTAGGCTCCACGGAGATCCAATTTTGAAAGGTTTTTTTCGCCAGGGTTTGACGGGTCAAAAAAACTCGGAGATCAAAAGGAAGGGGGGGGTACCCATTTTTGAAAGTTATTTTGTTCAGGCCACCCCGGGAAAACGATACAGAGCCGGGAGGGTTCCATTTTTTCTTTTCGAGAAGAAGAATCCGGCTCCCGCAGGTGATGTTTACTTGCGTTATGAAGCCTTTTTCGTAGGTTTTTTCTTGGATATAGTCGGTCATTTGCCTTTTGTTCCGGGGGGGAAACGGGGGAAACTTGCCCCGAGGGGGGAGTAGTACCGGGCCCGCAGAAACCAAAAAGGGCAATCGAAGGGCCGATGGGGAGGGGAAAAGGGTTTGGCCCGGGTTTTTTTAGGGGAAAACATCAGCATAGTCCTGGAAAGGAGCAGGCAAAACCTTTGGGAGGGCTTGTAGGTTTAGTTTAAAGGAAACTGAAAGGGGCCGGGCGGACTTTTCCCCAAGGCCCCTCGTGAGTGACAGGCTGGGCCCCCAAAGAAGGGAAACTCGGCTGGGTTTTCCCCAAATTTAGGTCGGAGCCCGCTATTGCAACCAGGGGAGACCCAGGAGGATCTCAGAAAAGGGGTCCCAAAGGGGTACCCAAAAATCTTATGATTCCCGGATTGTAAACCCCCCCAATCTGCAAGATGAGGGGGGCGTGCAGGAAAAGAATGGAAAAACCCTTTAGGCATTCGCCCCTAGGGGGGACCGGGAAAAGGGTTTCGCCCGGGAGGTCAATGGAAGCCGGGTACGAGACCCCAGGTTTCATGGTAAGGGAAATTCGGCGGACCCCCAGTCCCGGAAGGCGGGGGGGGGTCTGGGAAAGGGGCTGTTTTTCCCTCGAGGTTCCCCCAAAAAAACCCAAATGGTCGGCGGGGGGGAGGCCCCCCACTGACACCTAGGGGGTTTCCTCTCCCACCCCCCCTAAGGGGCGGGGGGTTTCCCCGGGGGGAAAGGGGCGTCTCAATTTAAGTGGGCCGGAACCGCCACTTTTGAAGCAAAAATGCCTGAGACGTTGCTGGGGGGGGGTTTCCCCCGGGGCGATGTTTCCCTTTTTCCCCCTGCTTTGGGGGGCGTCCTCAAGAACCCTTGGGGGGAAAAATGGAGGGCGTTGGAAGGGCAGGAGCTAAGCGAGGTAGCCGGGTGGTCGGGTTGGGGCTCGGTTGGAGGGGGAAACTTTCCCGTTGTCTTTCGGCAAAACGGTTTTCGATCCCCGGGGGCCAAAAACCGGGAAACAGTTGTTTCCCGTTTAGGTAGGCCCGGGGCTCGAAAACCCCGAGTGTCCTTAATCGTCCCCCGGGGGCCTTGCCAGAAAAAATAGCCACCAGGCCTCATTGTTCCAGTTTAATCCCCAGGCTAGGGGGCGGGGGAAATGCAAAAGGGGTATGGGCCCCCCCGTGGAAATTTGCCCCCGACGGAGGCGGAGCAAAATTTCTTTCGGCAGTGAGGGGGTACGACCAGGTTTTTTTTAAGACCCGTTCGGAAAACCCCCGGGGGAGGCTTGCAGGGTTTTGTTGTTAAGGGGGTCTTTCCCCGGGTTCCCCCAGCGGAGTGGGCCCCGGGGGAGTTTGCCATTTAGGAGGTAATTTAAAGAAGGCGGCCTTTTTGCCCCCCCAGTGGGAAAATTTATGTCCCGGGGGAAACTCGATGTGTAAAAGAACAATGACTGATGAAACCCCTGCACTTTGGGCCCCCTTCATCATACGGCGGGGGGGAGCGGCACAGATGCCCGAGAAGGTCCCGGGGGGCCGAGCGGAAAAGGGGCTGAGGCTGCAGGACAACAGGTGCTGGTGAAAAACGGGCGCCGGGTTTGGGTGGAGGTAAAGGGGGGCCGCAAAGGGTTTTGAAACATGGCCGCGAGCTGGTCGTTTCGCTGAATTGCTGGGCGACGGCCCTTGGTTTAACCCTCCCGGAGTTTTGGGCAGGGTACCCTGGCGGAATCCCCTGGCCCGAAATTTTATGTGGGCGGTACGGTGGATCCCCTGGGGCCCAACCCCAAAACAGTGGTAGGGTTTAAACCCGCCAGGGAACCCGGGTTTTTAAGTAGCCCCCGGTTTTCAACCCGAGCCCGCCGCAAAGGGGATGGACTTGCGCGGGTGAGGCTACCGGGGGTTACCCCCGACGTGACTTGTTTGGGGGGGTGGCGGGGCCCGGGGGACAAACGGTTGGTCAAAATCGTAAACCAAAGGCGGAGTCGGGGACAGGGGAAGGTCAGGGCAGGGGGGCAGAGGTTGTGGGCAGAGGGGGACAGACGGTCAGGGCAGGCGGCCAAAAAAGGGAAGGTCAGGAAACGTTTGCGGAACCCGGAAATGGAAAAACGGAAAAAGAAAACGGGGTCAAGGGGCCTCCAAAATCAAATCCCAAAACATATTCCCAAAAATCTGGCCCAAAAGGTTTCCGGGGGGGATACATTTATAGGACCAGCGCCGGGCAATTTAAACCAATTAACCGGGGGGAATGGCCCCTTTTAAAAATTTAAAAACCCCCAAGCGCCGCGCGCCTAGGGGGGGCGCATGCGGGACCCACGGAGGGGCGGAAAGAAGTGCCCTTTTACCGTTGCGGGGCCCCCGGTAAGGGGAGCCGGCGGGGGGACGAAGGGTTTGGGCCGCGGGTGAACCCCCGATGCCCCCGCCGCGGGGCCCCGGCAGGAAAGGGGAAAAAGGGCCCCGGGGCCGCGGCGCCCGCGGCCCCCCAAAGAAAAAAACCACAGATTCTAAAAAAAAAATACATCAAAAAAAAAACCCCGAATTTTAAAACTTTCACCTTGCAGAAAGGGGGTATGCCACCGTGAGAAAAAGCCCCACACGCGTTTTTGAGCGCAGCTTTTTAAAAGGAAACCCAAAATTCTTTTTGGCAGTGACCAGTCCTACTGAAATTGTTGTGGTTACTGTATATTTTCCCCCTGTGTAAAAAAAGCCTCCAAAACCCCAAACTCAGGAAACCCATTAAAGAACGTTCTTGACCCGTATGGCTGTGCCCATTAATTAAAGTGGTTTATTTTTATGGATTTTATCCCAATTTATTTTTTTTTTATGTATCTTCTTTTAAAGCAGCATAAGGGAAAACTTGTCTGCAGGGCGCTTGTTAAAAAAGGCGAAGTCCTTTAAAAAGGAAATGATATCCCGAGGCATGCTATCTTTACAGGCCCGTTTTATGGGGAAACGGGAAAGGCAATTTAAAAAGGAAGTTAGGGTTCTCTGGGTTTTTTTATACTTTGGGTTCTTGGTCAGGCCAGAAAAATTAAGGTTTTCCAGGGACACACGCTAAAAAACCCAAATTCATTCCCCTTTGCCCTTAAAAAAAAACATAATGATTAAAGCAAATTGTGATAGCTTTTCATAAGGGTTTTTAGCGGGATTATGTTTAAAATGAGGGAAAAGGAAAACGGGAAAAACGGTGGCAACAGGCTCAAAATTTCTGGCGAAGCATGAAGTAGGCTAAAGGAAAAATCCAACTATGGGACATTGTTTACATGTGTGAAAAGGTTGCAAAAAACGGCTTATTATCTACGGGGTTTTAGGTTTCCGAAAAAACCTCCGGGACCAACGGGGAGATTATATAAAAAGCTGGATTTAAAACTATTATATTTTAAACCCATTGCTGTCTTAATAGTGGGGCCCCGGTGCAAAAATAGAAAAGTTTTCAGGGGCCTATGATGAGCTGACTTAAAGGGGGTTGTTTACTAAAAAAGATTTAGCTTTCAAATGTGGGGAAAGGGTAAATAAAGACTTTTTCCAAATACATTGTTTTTTTTTTTTTTATTGAATTAAATTGAAAAGAGGTTTTTATCTGTTGGGTGCATACATGTTGGCATCTAAGAGCAGGGGTGATGTCACGGGTGGGGTTTAAAAGAAACAGAGTGTGTTATCCCCAACAAACAAAGGAGACAAATTATTTTTTATTTTGAAGCAAGGCTTCAGATTTCAGAGACTAGATCAAATTTGTCAAAAATGAGGCATGAGAAGAGCTGTGAATACAGAATTCATATGCTAATTATGTATAAAACCCAACCACGCCCTGCCCGGAAGTAGAGGAAAGCATTATTCTAAAATGTTTTGTGGCTGTGAAACGAATGGGAGAAAAATCCCTTTCCGGAATAGTGCCCATGTTAAAAAGGTTGGCCTCTTTTTGGACATTTGGGGCTATTAGGAGTCATGTAAAGTATGATGATGTCATGTTAAAAATTTGCCCGAAGCTTTTATGCATCACAGCTGAGTGTAACTTTTTTAAAGGGGTATTTCCCCTGTTTTATAGCTTGAAAATATGTAGTCAAAGGTAAATAAAGATTTACCAAAAAATTTCTGTGACAATTTTTTTTTTTTAGAATTTGAGAAGTTTTATCCCTGTTCTTATTCCTTATGTTACAGACCCTCTCTCTCTGCTTAGTGGGGGTGGGGGGGTGAGTCAGTTTGCGTTTTATAGAAGAAAAAAGTTCTCTCTCTTTGTCTTTACTTTCTATGAGAAAAAAACTTTTGCCCTTTGACCAGAGAGAGCCTTGTGTACCCCGTCAGGGCTGCAGAGCACATATCTGCATATTTAAATTATATAGTCTAGTAGTGTCTTGTGATATCTGTTTTTTACTCTCTGAATCTTCCTCTTATTACAAAAAAAATTGCTATTTTACAATTATATCCCAAAACTGTTTAGACAATGTCCTTGGTTTTTCACAATCAATCACTAAGGGCCCGGGCCAGCTGAAATGGAGCCCCAGAGCTAAAAGTCAGTCATGTGTAGAAAATATCTAACCTGAAAAGGTGGGTTGAGGTGATTAGTGTGAAGAGTGAAAACAGTAATGGGCAATACCCTAGGTTAAAAAATGTATTTTTCCTTTTAATGTTACAGGGAAAAGGATCTGGTGACTCTTTTCAAAGGTTTCAGACCGTACTAAAAAACTTTCATTTTATTCTTCCCCCATTCATTGGCTCCCCCGTAAAAGGCAACAGGGGAAATTTTTGGGAAAATTACAATGGCTGTGTTTTAAGGGAAAACAAGGGGGGTTTTGGGGCTTTGCATCAGACAAAAAATTTCCAAAAAATTTTAAATTTTCTGGAATTAAGAAAATTTTTAATTTATATTTAATTTTAAGGGACATTTTCAAGATCTGGGGAAGTTCCCTTTTCTTCCCCCCTGTCACAACTTTCCATTTGATCCCGGAGGTTTGGGAAACCCGGGCCCCTTTACTGGGCTGTGCTCTTTCCCAAGCTCTTTAGTTTTAATTCCCCGCTATAAGCCCGTTTTCTGGCTCCCCGGCTGTTTGGGGGGAGTTTTAGTTTGTGTGCCAGAGTATGAAAACTTGTGATTCGGGGTGCCGGAATTTCTTGGGCCTGAGTCCCTACCCCGTTGTTGTTGCCTCCCTGACCCTGACCCTGTTTTAGGTTTAAGTCTCTGCCTTTGCCCTCGATTTTTTTATCATGTTTTTGGTTTCTGGGTGGGGCCTGTTTGTTGCTGGTATTTTCCCGTGTCTGCCTTGTTTCCTGGTCCTCAAAGACCCCCGCTGGTCCCCAAAACCTACAGTTCCCCCTGGTCCAAAAATTTGCAATTCCTGGTCCAAGGGGTTTTCTCTTTCCCGTATCTGCATCCCGGGTGTTTTGCCCCATCCGGGGGAAACCATTGTGGAAATTTTTTTTTTAAACACAGTTTTCCCGTTCTTGTCCTCAAAAGTCCCGGGAATGTGGCTGGACAGGGATCTGCCCCCCTGTGGGGAACCCAAAATTAATTTCCCCTTTTTATAGAAGTTTTTAAAAGGGCGGTTATTATAACCCTTGTTTTGCCCTTTAAAACGTGACAGTTAAAACTTCTCGGTATAAACCAAAAACCTTTTTTAAATTTTGCAAAAACCATTTAAAAAGATGGTTTCTTTCAATTAATTTCAGTGGGTGAAAAATTGGTTTTTCATCAGCCACCAGTTTTTGTAAGTTCCCCCACTTAAAAAAATTTAGAGAGGGCTGACCACTGATAATTTTCCCCCATTGGGGGGCTCCAAAACCCGTTTTGGGAAGGTCAAAAGATCACAAGGAACGGGGGGAGCAAAAAAACCGAACCACAGGGGGGACCAAGGGGAATGACCTCAAAAGGGTGAATTCCAAGTAACCAAAAGGTACCATCAGTAACCACAAACAAAGGGCCCCCAGGGACTCAGAAACCTGCAGTGCCCCTACGTTTTCCCCTTTTTAAGGGGCCCGTACATGTCCAGGGGCGTGTGAAGTTTGCAGGAGAGGGATTTTGGTTGGGTACCCGAAAAGTTTTGGGGGAATGTATGTGGGCAGGGTGAAACCCAAAATTGAATGTTTGGTAGAAAAAAACCCAAAAAAATCGTGGGGTTTGGTGGAGAAAAGAATGCTGAAATTGGGAAACCCAAAAAAACACCCTATCTACGTTTAAACTTGGGGGGGGGGGGAACCCTTAAGCTTGGGGGGTGGGTTTTCTGCAAAGGGACCAGGACGGGCTGAACGGTGTAAATGAAAGAATTAATGGGGCATTTGTAACGTGAGATTTTGAGTGCAAACCTCCTTCCATCAGCAAGGGAAACTGAAGATGAAACGTGCTGGGTCCTTCAGTATGACAATGATCCCAAGCACACCGCCAGGGAAAACGAAGGAGTGGCTTCATAAGAAGCATTTCAAGGTCATGGAGTGGCCTAGCTGGTCTCCAGATCTCAACCCCTTTAAAAAACCCTTTTGGGAGGGAAGATGAAAGTCCGTTTTTCCCAGCGACAGCCCCAAAACATCACTGTCTAGAGGAGATCTGCATGGAGGAATGGGCCAACATACCACCACAGTAAAGGGACTTACAGAAAACGTTTGACCTCTGTCATTGCCAAAAAAGGGATATAAAAAAGGGTATTAGATGAACTTCTGTTATTGACCAAATACTTATTTTCCACCATAATTTCCAAATAAATTCTTTCCAAATCAGACAATGGGATTTTCCAGATTTGTTTTCTCATTTTGTCTCTCATAGTTGAGTCGACCTATGATGTCAGTTACAGGCTCTCAACATCTTTTTAGTGGGAGAACTTGCAAATTTGGTGGCTGAATAAATAATTTTTTCCCCACTGTATTAATAAGTGATAATCACTAAACCACCTAGCCCTTGAAGGATTTTTATAAATTTAATCTATAAAAAATCTAGACCACCATGTATAATGTTTTATGAGTATTATCACCTTTGACCACCAAAAATTTGTTAAGAAGAACGCAACCGCTCTAGACCACCAGGTATGATACAAAAACCCTTAACACTGTTGGAGGTGGTAAAGCAGGCCCGGATTGGGCATTTTGCCCAAGCGCGAAAATGCCCGGTGGGCCGGTGGTCTTGTGGGCTGCCTGCCTGACTTCCAGGCTGCTCGGGCTGCGCTTACCCCTCGGCAGCAAGTTACAGGATCTCAGGAGTGTGAGCAGCAGAGACAGTCCTGTGCTTCATGATGCCTCTCCCGTGCAGGGTTGTGGCTACAAACCCCTACCCCCCCCCCCCCCCCCCCCCACCCCGACCACAGTGCGCTCCCGGCAGTGTGAAAGCCTCTCAGCCCTGTCTCCTCAGCAGCACTCAATGCTACGCGCTTCCCCCTCCTCCCTTCCAACTGCATATGAACTGAGTCTCCTCAGTGCCCACGGTGAGTCTCCTCAGTGCCCGCAGTTAAGCCGTGTGAACATAGCCTTAGGCTTCCTCTCTTTCCCATCTCACACATTAATGGCATTCATTAGATATACTATCAATGTCTGATAGGTACAGGGCTAGGGTTGGAAAAAGGGGCTAGTGAAAGTAGGGCTTTGCCTAGGGCACCATTCAATCTCTGATATAAGGGGGCACAATTAAATGGGTTTTGCCATAATGCAAAATTCCTTTCTGAGTCAAGCTTATGACTCAATACAACTAAGCTCCAGTGAACGGAAAGATAGCCACACTTGTCCAGTTCTCCCCGTTCTTTTCTATGGAAGTTATAAATATAGCCAAGTGAATGTGCTCAGGTATTTTCAGAACTCCCATAGACCTGAATGAGAGAGCTGTACTAGGGCAGCCGTCTCCTCATTCTTTGAGGCCAGCTCATAGCCAGATACAAGTCTCCGCAAGGGATTTTGCTTCATGGCTAAAACCCTTTTATCATCAGCCCTAAGGAGACCCAGTTCCTGACAATGCTGTGAAGTGAATTGCTTCTTTGACATATGATGCTCCTGTGGAGCAAAAATGGGGAGCACATGGGTCATGTCATTAGCGTTAACGCTGTACTGGGGGATGTTATATGCTTCTAAAAATTTTCTAATGAACCCTGCAGAGAGTAAGTGTAGGACAGGTGAAAGTCTGTTTTCTTCCTGTTTTTCAGCCAATTTCAGGCAGGAGAGGAGGTAACTGCAGGATTAACTAAAGGGTTTGCGCACCATAGTCTTTGATGGTGGGATCACTAGAATATGCCATCAAATAGTGATAGGTGTGGGTCCCACCTCTTGGACCCGCAACTTTCTCGGGAATGGGCCTCTGAAAGTTACAGAGCAGACCGGAGAGCCCGGCCCCGCTTCTGTTCTAAGGTTTTTCCAGTACAAAGAACGGGAACTCCTATAAACAGAATGGAGTCATTTCGCAAGCGCGGCCAAACTCTCCAATTTTGGAAATTGGGGGGGCATTAGATTTTCGTAAACTTAAAAAAATTTAAAGGGCCCTAATTTTTCAAAAAGGGGGGGAGTTAAATTTCAAAATCTTTTGTATAAAAACGGGGGACAAAAGAATGGGGGCCCAAAAAAAAAAGTCAAACAAAATTCATTCGTTTTGCAAAGAAAAAAGGATTTCCCCCAAACAATTAAGTCGCAGCATGGTTCCATCCAGTACGAATAACTAAAAAATTTTTTCCCCCCAAAAAAGCACCCAACGCTGCCCCCTTTAAAACCCCAAAAAATTTCTTCCCCCCCCCTTTTCCGCTAAAAACGGCTCCAAGCAAAACCCCAAACCTCCCTCCCCCCTTTTAAAAATTTTTGGGAGGGTTTTCCCCCGTTCCTGGACATTCCCAAACTCATGGGCCAAAACCCAGCCTTCCGTTTAAATTTTTCCAAAAACTTTTTTTTTCCAGGCCTCCCAAAAAAAATTTTTTCCCCCCCCCAAATTTTTTTTTAAAATTTTTTTATTAATTCCCTTTCCCCTTTTGTTTTTAATTTACACATTCATAAAAAAATTTTTTAGAAAACCCCCCCCAAATTTAAAAAAAAATGGGGGCCCTTTTAAAAATTTTAACCCCCCCCTTTTTCCCCCCACCCCTTTTAAATTGTACTTTTGCGAGGGTCACCCCCTTTGTTTCTTTTTCTCCCCTTTTTTTGGGGCCTTTTCGGGGAAAATTTATCCCCCAATTGTAAAGGCGGAAATTTTTGGTTTTAAAATAAAATTTTAATTTTAAACCTTTGACCTACTAAAAAATACTTTAAAATTTTTATTTAAAAGAAAATTTGAGCTTTTTTTATTCCAGGTTTTAAGCCAGGGCCGAGTTTCAGGGGTCGGGGGAGCCCCACTGGGTGCTTAAAAAAGTAAAACCCCCCTTATCCCCCCGAAAAGCCTTTCCGGCGAAAAAATTTTGGGAACGGGGGGGGGGTAGATAAACCCTTTCCCCCAGTACCAGTCAAGCCCGGGGGTACCCTTTGCCCCTCCGTTGGTGGGGACCAATGGCTTCACTTGGGAAATTGGGGTTTAAGCCCCTGTTCCCCCGGGGTGCCCTTTTTTTTTTGCATTTTTTTTCTCATTTTACCCCTGCTGGGAAATTGTCTCTGTACTTTTTCCTGTGTGCTCCTATCCAGTCCTCTGAAAAACCCTACATTGGTCAAATTTTTCCCGTACCTCCTTGTACAATTTAGAGGAATTTTTTTACCCGCTTTTTTGTAAAGCAAGTTTTTTTGTATTTAATTCTAAAAAAAAACTTTTAAAAAGGATGGAAACCCAAACCCGTCTTTGTTTTCTCTTTTTAATTGTATAAATAGGTTGTCTCAATAAGGGTTGCTAGCTATGTTAAAGATTTGCAAAAAAACAAATCATTTTGCAATTTGTCCATTAAACCAGGTCCCCACCCCTTTTTCCTGTTTCCCGACCAGGGCCCCAAACCCCTTTTGGCCACCCTTGACAAAATTTTGAAGAACAAATTTCTGTTAGAAAAAAAAAATTTTTTTTTGAATAGGACTGTAGTATTGCTGCATTTAAAGCAGCATGACCCAAAAAAAATTTTAAAAATGATTCTCAGCCCCTGTTTAAAAATGTGGGGAGAAATGACTTAGAAAAACCCCATTTTGTTCCAAAGGGGCCCTGATTATGTGTATCTCACAGAAAAAGACCCCAAAAAATTTAATATGACTTCCCGCCACATTAAAAAAAAATTTTGATGGAGAAATGCCACTTAGAAGCCACATTTTGTTCCAAAAGGGCCCTAATTAAGCTGTATTCACAGCAACAGACCTCAAAACCCTTGACTGCGAAAACTTCTAAAGTAAAGTGAGTAAATGGAATCGGTTTTGTCATGAAACCCTTGCGTTTTTACAGTTCCCCACAGCAAAACCCCAAATGAACTGTTGGGAAAAGAGAAAAAAAAAAAATTGGTAAGAAATTATAATTTTAAAAAAAAATTTTCAAGAGGACCATTTTTGTTTTAAAAAAAATTGAAGAGACGCAACTAAACGGTGACCTCGCAATTGGGGGCCCCAAAAATCAGGACCCTGCTGATTATCTTTATAAAGTCAAAGATCCCACATTTTCTGTGAAAGCCGGATGGTTGTCTGTAATATCCCCCCACTGTGTGAAAGGGCCCCCCAGATAAACGCGGCTGCTGGGCAGGACAACACCTCTATGGCGTGGGAGCGAGCCGGGCCTTTTTCCATTTTTGGGTTTCCCAAAGTCATTGGGCCCGGAAAACATAAAAAAACCAGTGTTTGGGTGCAGATAGTCGTGACCATGATTTTAAATGGTCCTTTTTGTTTAGGGCCCGCTTAAACTTGGTGAGGTGGGAAAAAAAAGTTCCAGAGGGCACCCATTTTGGGTTCTCCACCTTGCCTGCTGCTGCCGCTTCGGGACTTGGGGACCTTTTCTGCTGTCACGTCCTGATGTTGTTCCACCGTGACATTGGGGAAAGTGAAGCAGACGCAAAAAAGATGTCTCCAGTTGTTTAAAAACAGCAAGGTCTCCATTTCCCATTTTACTCTCTATTTGGGGGGGTGGAAAGGGAAATTTCTGAGTTTTGTTTTGTCCGGGATCCAGGGGGGTGGCCACCCGTAAACTGTGTTTATTTTTTATGGCCTTAATCAGGATCATGGGAGGAAAAAGGAGACCCAAGCACTCATGTGAGAGATGGGCCTTATTTCCCCAAACCTCGGGTCAGGGGCACTAAAATGATCTTTTATCTTCCTCCTCCGCCCAAATTTTCGGCAACCTCTTTCCAAGGCAGGGACGGGGGTAAAGTCGGTGTCTAGGAATACCCCCTCCTCCCCCTTCCTCCCGGGACAGCTTCAAAACAGCCCCGTTGCCAGAAAAGATGCACCCCCCCCCGAGAGCTGAGGGCCCCTTTCACTGCCTGGACCCCCAAACCCGCCTAATGAAGAGTTTTAAATTGGAAACTGTCGGGCCTTGTGGTTTGACGGAGGAAGGCCGTGTCGCTCTGTGTCCGTTTTCCTCCCTTTCGTGCTGGCGGGACCTTTGTTCAGAGTGTCCCAAAGATCTTCCGAATAAGATCCCCCAATGTCATGTGACAAGGGCATCGTCCGCCTGAATTTTGGTGGCTTTTCAAAATTGGCAAATGGGCAGGCTCTTTCAAATGCCTCCATTTCGGTGCTAAACCCCGAGGTCCCCAAACCGCTGCTTGTAGGCCCTGCTCACTTCTACTGCGTAATGGCATTGCCTGCTGCCCCAAAACGCTGGACATTGGGGGGTGGAATTCCAGCGTGTTTCCAGTCAAACAATGAGACGGTTGACGGGAGGCCGAGTGACCCAACGCAGCCCGGGGGGAAGCGGGTGGAACGGGGGAAGTGCGAACTCAGACCCCGAGCCTTCTTTCCCCGGCATCCAGACCCGGGTAGCTTTTTTAAAAAATTATGGGCGACAAGGGTTATGAATGTGCCAGGCAAGGGATTGCTCCGCTCCGAATTTTTAAGGGGGCCGCAGATTTCGCCCGTTATCGACACCACCTTCCCCGGCCACAAAGGGTCTTTCACCCCGCCGGGGCCGGGCTTGTTGCGGGGGAGCCGTCCACAGCTCCGGGCCTGGTGTGGACGGTCTCCAAGGGCAGATTAATTTCAAAACGGCCTGTTCCTGGGGACGGAGCCACCAGAGGGCCTTGGGGGGGGAGCCCTGCACCTCCTGCGGGTTTTTAGAGCGTGCGCGACCTGAGAGCCCCCCGCCCCCCAGAGACATCCACCCCGCCACCCCGGAGCTGTCAAGAGATTAGCGGCCTTTGGGCCCTGTTATATCCAATTTTTGGGGGTAGAGGATTTTCCGGCACATTTAAAACAACGGCTTGAAATTTTAGATGACACTGGTGGCCAGGGGAGGGCGGCTTTTTGGCAAAGAAAAGTGCTCGGGATCTGGTAGGGGGCAAAACAGGGCCATGACTGGCGGAAACCCATCGTGCCACCAGACGGAAAGGCAAAATTTCCCAAGCCAAAAACCTGGCATGCCGACATTCAGGTTTTTGGGTTTGGGATGGTTTGGGGTTAAAATGTTTTTCTGTCCAAACCCGGAAGGACAGAAGGCGGTGCTAGACTGGCCCCGTACGCATACAGGGGTCAAATGGCGGAAGGAGAAGGGTAGGGTGGGTCTCTGTGGTGCTGATGGTACTCGGGGGGACGGTGGAGGGGAAGCGGAGGGTGTCCCCGCATGCTCGAGAGCTGGGCATGAGGGAAAGCTTGGGGTCGAGGGAGGAGGGTTGGCAGGGGTTAAATGGGTTTTTTTTAAGCGCTCGTTTTCCCCTTTTTTGATTTGGTTCCTTTCAACTCCTTTTGCATTTCCGGGCTTTTTATGGGGGGAAAAAGCAGGGTTTTTGGGGGGTTAACCCTAAAAAATCGCCCTATTTGCTTTAAAAAAAAAAGCGGATAAAAACCCTCCCCCGGTGGAACAGAGGGGTTGGTCCAAAGGAAGGCCCAGGGAAAAGGGGGCCTAAACCCTGGGGGGCAAAATCGAAAAAATTTTGGGGGTTTTTCCGTCGAAACCGTGGGTGGGAATCATTTAGGGCTTTACCGCCCTTCTTTTAAGCGCCCAAAAATGCAATACCCCGCTTCTTTTTTTGCCAAAAGTTTGAAAAGGTGTTTAAAAATTCTGCGATAAGGAAGGGGAAAAACTACATTGATTTCCCCTTTCAAAAATTTTATAATAAAAAGTGGAATGGGTTTCTGACATTCTGCTTTAAAAAAGTGCTGTGTGAAAGTACCCTTAATATATGGCAGTATTATTTGGGTACTCAGAGGGAAACAAGTTAATTCTGCTCACCTGGAGTGTACACGATCCCAATCCCGCCTCTGGAGTTGTTTTCAAAGGAGATCAAAAACCATGTGGATCACTTGAACAGCACATCAGTTTACCCCTTACCGATCTCGCTACACAGCCGCCGGGTGTTAGCGGCTAATTGCAGCACAGAATATACTGGGAAGCTGCAAAAAAATTCCAAGTGGGGCAAAATGTGAAAAAAATTTTGCTTGCGTCAAGTTTGCGGGTGTTTTGCTTTTACGGCGTTCAATCGTCAGTAAAAATGATGTGTTCTCTGTATTCTACAGGTTGATACGCGTCCAGCAATACCAAACATGTAGGGTTTCCGTTATGTTTTGGTACCGTAAAAAAATTCCAAACATTTTCTATTTTTGAAAATTGCGCCACGGCGCCACTTTTTGTGGCCAATAACTTTTTGTACTAACACCTACAGACATGAGTGTGGTGGCATTTTTTGCGCCGCGCACCGTTCCTCACTGCGATCAGGACATCAGTGGTGAGATCGCTGTGTCCTGATCGCTGAACGTGGCAGCTGGAGGCCATGTTTTCTAAACTGCCATCTTTATACACCCTAATGCATTGGGTTGTAGAAATGATCAAGCCCCCTAGTGGTGAAGTTCACTAAGGGGACACAAAGTTAAAGTAAAAAAAAAAAAAAAAAGTTTTAAAGTGTAAAAAAAAATTTAAAAGTATTAAAAGTTCATTTTACAAATAAAATAATAAAAATGTTCCCCATATTTGGTATCGCTATGTTTGGAAAATTCTGAACTATTACGCTGAACACCATAGAAGAATAAAAATTCCAAACGCCAAAATTGCGGTTTTTTGGGTTATTTTACGTCCCACCCAAATTGGAATAAAATTAATCAAAAAATTCACATGTATTCCAAACTGGTAGCAATAAAAAGAACATTTCAGCCCGCAAAAAATGCCCCTCGCTCCTCCGTGGGCTTAGGCAAAAAAGTTTATTTGGCAAAGGGGGCACCGCGGTGAAATTAAAAAATAGAAAATGTTAGGAATTTTTTTATGGTACCAAAACATAATGGACACCGTACATGTTTGGTATTGATGGACGCATATCAACCTGTAGAATATAGACAACACATCACTTTTACTGAAGATTGAACACCGTAAAAACAAAACTCCCGCAACCAAAGGCACAATACTTTGTTTCCCATTTTCCCCCACTTAGAAATTTTTTGCCGTTTTCCCAGTAATTCTATGGTAAAAGAAAGACATTTTCCCCGCAAAAAAAAAGCCCCCAGGGGTGGAAAAATAAAAATTTAGGGTTTTCGAAGGGAGGGGGAAAAAAAAAAATTAGAGCCAAAATTATTAACAATCCGTCGGGAAAGTTAAACATTTCATTTTATGAAAAATCCATAATGAATCGATATCAAGCACAGTATTTACATATCCCATAAAAAGAACCCCAGGAAATATTAACAAAAAACGGTTTCAGAATAAGGGCATGCCCCCACTGCACGGGTTTTGGGCCCGGGGTTTTTTCGGGCGTTTGGGGTTTTCAGACGCCTAAAAACCGCCGAAAATAGCAGAACGGGGCTCATGGAAAACCCCACAGCACGGGTTTCCGCCCGACGTTTTGTCCCGGGGACCGGCGACAAAACATTTACATTAAAAATCTTCCGCCGGGTTTCCACGGAACATTGCATGTCAATGAAGGGGGAGGGGTTTTCCGCTCATCGGGAGAAAAGCCGCCCCCCCCCCCCCCCCCCGCGGCCGGGGGGGCCCGGAAAAAGGACAAATACCGGCCGGGGAAACGGCCCTATTTTTCCTTCCTGTGAACGGCCCCCTTAGTCCTTACCATAGTTGAGTGACTTTTGTGTTTTCTGCTCGATCTGTAACAAAAGTCATTGAAAAACATTGAAAAAGTAAAATTAAAATCTGTGCCCTGATATCACGGGGTAATATCTGTTCTTAGTTCTGCTCATCTTATCGAAAATGTAAACTGTTAACCCTGTTTTCGGGGGGTCTCTTTCTTTTTGGGTCATGTGAACACTGGCTTTATACCTTTTTTTCCTATTTTTTATCAAAAAATAAAAAAACTGGGCAAGGGCGTCCAAAAGTTTTTTGATTACTTGGGGACAAATGGTACGGTGGATTTTAATTTTTGCATTGTATGGCAATATTAATTGGAATGCATAACAGTATGGTGTGGACCTTGTATAGTAGCATGATTTGGCTTTGCATGCCAGATATATACATGTTTCGATACAAGTATGCATGTATTTAGGTTTTTATTATTTGTATTTTAAAATTGGCTTAAAAGAGTATCAGCGGGCTGTACCTAACTTAATGCTCTGGGACCCTGACCAGATGAATGGAAATGGTCTCAGAGGAGAGAAGGATTTCCATATGTCATAAAATTCTAATTTAGCTGCCTTCAGTGTCGGACTAGAGTGTCAGGGGCCCATCAGTGGAGTTAATTCATGGGGCCCACTAGTAGAGTTGATTCTTGTGGCCCAGCAATAGGATTAACTTTTGTGGCCCGCCAGTGTAGTTGATTCCTGGGGCCCACTCTACAGCTTCTATACATGACTGCACATACTGTACATGACTCTTGTTTTCCACCTCTTTTCCTCTGCCTTTCTACCTGAAAATCAGCCACAAGCCTGCCATACCCCAGGGCCCACCATGCACAGGAGCCTGCCATGGGTTATATTTAGTGTTGATCAAACTGTTCTAGAAAAGTTAAGTTCTAGTAGAACTTCTCGCATTTTAGATCTCAAACCGAACATTTTACTGTTTGTTCAAGTTACATAGTTACATAGTTAGTACGGTTGAAAAAAGACACGTGTCCATCAAGTTCAACCAAGGGTGGGGAAAATGGGTGAAGGGAGAGAGACAAGGACATTATGTCAGCCTCACCACTGGTTAATTACCTTGAGACCCACAAGGCATGAACCAATCTGCTCCAGTGTAGACCATATCTCGACCCAGAGCCTCCACCAGCCAGGATCCAGAATTTTACATGGCTATGTACGCATTAATATTCTTTAGTTCCAGGTAGGTATCTAAGCCTTTCTTGAAACTCTCTACAGTTCCTGCTGTGAACAGCTCCTCAGGTAGGCTATTCCACAGATTCACAGTTCTTACAGTGAAGAACGCTCTTCTCCTCTGGAGATTGACTCCTTTTTTCTCTAGTCGAAGGGAATGTCCTCTTGTCTTTTGAGGGGGCTTCACTTGAAATAATTTCTCCCCATACTTTTTGTAGGGACCATTTATATATTTATATAAATTAATCATGTCCCCCCGAAGCCGTCTTTTCTCATGACTAAATAAGTTCAATTCTACTAACCTCTCCTCATAACTAAGATGCTCCATTCCCCTTATAAGTTTGGTTGCTCGTCTTTGCATTCTCTCTAGCTTCATTACATCTCTTCTATAAACTGGGGCCCAGAACTGAACAGCATATTCTAAGTGAGGACGCACCAATGCTTTGTACTGCGGTAGAATTACATCCTTGTCCCGCGAGTCCAGGCCTCTTTTAATACACACCAATATCTTACTTGCCTTAGAGGCAGCTGATTGACCTTGCATGCTATTCTGTAGTCTATGATCTACAAGAACGCCCAGATCTTTCTCAACAAGCGATTCTCCAAGTTTTTCTCCCCCTAGGACATATGATGCCTGTAGATTATTTCTCCCCAGATGCAGAACCTTTAGTTCTCGTTCTAGTTCGACGCGCCATTTTCAGTTTCGTTTTCAGCGCCTCTCTGCACTTTTGGCGGCCATCCAATCACCTTTCTGCGCTTTTGGCGGCTATCCAATCAGTGCAGAGCACAGAGAAGTGTCAAAAACGTCATCGCTGAGGTGTAGGGCTCTCATTGGCTGCTAAAATCACATGACCATGTTATATATATTTTACTGTATTGCCTTGTGAATGCCATTTTCAGCTCACTCTCTGTACTGTACAGACTGCTCTATGTTCTGGGAAAAACCTGAGGGTCAAAATCTGCAATTTAGCTTGAATCAGTTTCTTCATTTGAAGGACCCAGCACTGTAGGAACGACTGATTATACCACTAGGGGTATATAGTGTTCACAACACACATAAAAAGCATAAGATCATCAATGGTCTTCATAATCTAACCCACTCCGAACCTCTTCTTAAGAACTTTACAGTCCTGGAGCTTTACATTCCTGGAGCTTGTTGTAAACTGATATAATTCATTTTTGGAAGTCTACTCTGCCTAAAAGAAAGCATATGTTAGTCACTACAACAAGTGATACTGTATATAGCGATATGAACTTGAACGCCCTTCAGAGCACTGGTTACATCATGACTATGTAAGCCCTATAAGTAAAACCATTTCTTGATTGATTTCTCATTGTAGCAATCCCATAGTTGTAGACATAACATGTGTGTTGACCCTCACACTGAGTTTTCCCACTGATTTGATATATTGCCTTTTTTTTTGGCCCTAAATGGGTTGACTCATCAAGATAAGCCCTGTCCCCAGGCTCTATTAGGGCATGGGAAAATCATAATGGGATCCTCCATTTGGGACACCCCTCTATGGGCCATAGTAAAAAGTGGATCTATGAGAACACCTACTCCAGCTTGGTGGACACAAAGAACAACATGTATGTATGTGGCTGCGCCCAAAAACTGGCACAATTCTGATTTCTCAATGTATGAGCAAGCGCAGTCCAAAATCAGGTGCGTTATGAGGCGCCCGCGGCACTTTGTAATGCGCCTGAGATCGGGGGCGTTCTGGGGGCAGTTCGTATGATTCTACACATTTATGACTGGAGGACGGCAAAACTGTGCGAATTAATGCTGGAACAACCAGACCACGTTAGAGGTGGTCTAGCTGGCCCTGAGTTGACGTTTTGGATCTAGAAAGTGCAAAATGTATGACTCACAGTAGAACAGGTTCATACATTGTGGCGCATTCTACGTTACTAATGTGCACAATAAAATTGACGTCTGGGCACAAAAAATTCAACATGCCCCGCCCGGCTTTTTCGTGTTCTGGGATGTCTAAATACATCTAAAATGATTTCCCGAAAAAGGGAAAAAACCATATATTTGTCCCCAAGTTTAAAAGGGATGAAAACGTACCCAACAAAATCAGCTTTTTTTCCAAGAGGGGGACCCATCAGGGCCCTAGGCAGCCACCTTCTTGTTTAAATTTCTCGGGGCAAAATTCTTTTTAAGGGGAAAATTTCCCAACTTTGGATAAACCCCTAAAAAAATTTGGCTCTTCCCCAAAAACCAAAACACAAACAGTCCCAAATAAAGGAATCCCCAGTGTTTCAGCGTCGTCTTTAACAAACATTGCCCTATTTGGAAAACCCTTTCCCTTTTTTTGCCTCCCGGGAAAAAAGCTTTTCATGAGAGAAAAAAAAAGAGAGAAAAAACCACGTTTTTTGTGCCCCTCCCTAAAAAGCGAGGACCCCCAGCAAATTGAAGACTAATTAGGAATACCTTTGTTCTATTAATATCTATGAGCCTGCCAAGCCTATTTCGTGGTATCCGTCAAGGTTCCTTTTTTCCCTGATATCCCTACAGATACCTGCTACGTAGCAAAAAATGAAGTGTGAACCAAACCTAAAAATTTATTTCCTTGAAGCACCACCAAAAAAAATTTAAAGAAATTACACAGTGTCTATACACATCAAGAGGCTGCGTGATGCAGGATGGGACAGGCCCCCCAACTTAAATTTTCGGGGTCTTTGTAACCATGGGCCAAGAGAGGGGAAACCTGAAAGAATACCCCTCTTTTTACAAAAAATTTCCCCCTAAGGAAATGTCCAATGAAAATTTAAAGTTTACTCAAAAAGGGTTTTTGAGGGAAATTACCCGGGGGAAACCCCGGGGGGGGCCTTCCCCAATTTTCACATTTTAAATTGGGATATTGGTCATTTTTTCTGGTGAAGTTTGGGGGTTTGGACACTGATCCACTTCCAAAATGACTAAAAACCATTTTTAAATCTTTCCCCAACTGGGGGGGAAACATTTAAAAGGGCCCCCAAAATTAGCATTTTCCTTTGGCCAAAAAAAAAATGATAAAACCGGGTACCTTCCCGGCCCCAATTCTAATAATCCTTTTTGAAGGGGGTTCCAAACCTTTTTTTTTAAAAGGGGGCCAAAGTTTTGGGGCCGTTCTGGGGCTTTGGGCATCAATTCATAGAAGTAGAGACATTTATGATTATTTGGAAATGCCCAAAAACCAGGCGGAACATTTAGAACAAACCGGACCAAAAGTGGTCCGAGCCCCAGAA
Source organism: Phyllomedusa bahiana (assembly GCA_025379985.1). Taxonomy (NCBI): domain Eukaryota; kingdom Metazoa; phylum Chordata; class Amphibia; order Anura; family Hylidae; genus Phyllomedusa; species Phyllomedusa bahiana. Next base: position 99,168 of record JAODAL010007621.1, read on the forward strand.
TTTGTTATTTCTCTACCTAAATTTTAATGATGAACCTGCAAAAGGGAAATGAAAAAAATTTCCCTCCAAATTTTGGAGGGACTTAAATGTTGTTGTAAGGGGACCCCCCAAAAAAACCACCCAAAAGGGTAAAGGTGGTCCTAAACCCAGAGGGGGTGTAATTCAAAAATTTTTTATAAAATAAAAGAAAACCAAAGGGGTAAAGGGGGGTTGTTCCTTTTACCAAATGTGGAGGCCAAAAGTCCCGGTATGTATGCCCCTTCAGAAGAAAAAGGGGGAAAAAGGTGGTCCCTGACCAAATTGGGGTTTTAATTGCTCCCCCAAATGCCCTTTTTGTATACCCTAAAATAAAATCAGCCAAAATTAAAGTGGGCCGGACGCAACTTTTTTGGGTTTCAAAAACTCCTTTAAGGGTATGATTCAAAAACACCAACCAGGGAAATGGGCCTTAAACCAAAACCCCGGGCCGGCCGAATGGGGAATTTATGAAGAAGTGGGGGAAAAGGGGGTTTAAAGGGTTGGTCCTTACCAAAACTTTGGGGGTTTTTTTTTTTAAATGAAAAAGGGTTTTGGGGAAAAAAGGGGGGTAAAATTGTGAAAGTTTTGGGGTTTTAATTTTGGTTTAAAATGTTTGAAAAATGTAGGGGGAAGAGAAAAAAAGAGGGAAATTTTTTTTTGGGTTTGGGGGGAAAAGTGGTTTTGGGGTTTAAATGGGTTTATGCCCTGAAGAAAAACCCGCCAAACCCGGGGTAAAGGTGGTGCCTGAAAAATTGGGGTTTTGGGTTTTAACCCCCTTTTGTTAAAATGGGGAGAACACCAACCAGGGAAAAAGGTGGGGGCCTGACCCAATTTGGGGTTTTGGGCCCTTACACTCCCCTGTATGTATGACCTCAGAAGAACACCCAAAACCGGGGTAAAGGTGGGCCTGAGCCGCCCTTGTGGTTTTGGTTTGTACACTGCCCTTATTATAAACCTTTCAAAGAAAAAGCCAACCGGGGGAAAGGGTGGTGCCTGACCAGACTTTGGTTTTGGGCTCTACACCCCCTTTGAAATGTAAACCGCAAAGAACACCCAACCAGGGAAAAGGGTTTGTGCCTAAAGCCAAATGTGGTTTTGGCTCTACATTTGCCCGTATGAAAGACCTGCAGAAGAACACCAAACCCCAGGGAAAATTTGGTGCCTGGCCAGACTTTTTGGTTTTGGGGCCTCTACACCTGCCCTGTAGTATGACCTGCAGAAGAACACCCAAGCCGGGGAAAAACCCGTGCCGAGCCAGACTTTTTGGAAATTGGCTCTACATTTCCCCTTTAATGTTTTAACCAAACGAAGAACAGCTTCAAAAAATTCTGGCCCCAGTCTACACGCACTAAACCGATTTAGAACGGCCCTTAAAAGCACCAACTTTTCAACATGTCCCCCCTAGGCTTTTAGCCACCCAAATTTTGGGACCGGGAAATATTTACTTTTTCCCGGGGAGTACAAAAAGAAGAATGAATGTTAGATTTTTTTTTTTATCTTTAAAACTGACCAACGATAAGAACCGCATCTGTTAAAGTCCAATCTATGAACATAAGTTTATAACTTTATGTATACTGCATGGTGAACGTCATAGAAAAATACCCAGCTCCAAAATTGCAGGGGTGTTTTTGGACACTTTTTTTTCCCCTCCCAAAAGTTTAAAAAAAAAAAAAATCAAAAGTTGAATGTACCCGAAAGGGATACCAATGAAAAACACACATCAGTCCACAAAAAGCAACAAGGATTTAAACAGGTCCGTAGACAGAAAAATAAAAAAAAGCTATTGGTCTCAGAAAATGGCGCTGCAAAGCAAAATGAAACAAAAATAAAAAATTCATCAGAATTTTACCGACCCGCGGAGTAAAGCTATGATGTCATTAATACTGGAACTCCAGAAAAAGATGGCACAATTGTGTTTTTTCCCATTCCACCTAGCCGGAGCGGGCACAATTGAAGACACTGTGCCTTTACCATAAAAAAGCAAACTCTCTCTAGTGCTACCTTCAAGTAACTACCGGACATTGACTTACAGGGACGCTACCTCAGTAGGTGGCACTAGAGCGACAGTATTTTTTCTTCTTGAGGAGAGCTCATTTACAGTCAAAATTTAAATTGGGTTTTAAAAAGCATTCCTTTTTCAGCCAAATTGCCTAAAATTCTAAACACATAGAGGTTACTTGTATGTTTTGTGGTTAATGTGAAACTCACTGCATGAAAAAAACAAAAAAACAGAATCAAAGCATAAACGAATGGAGGAAAAATGGAGCCAAAACATAAAAAGGGTGCCCCCTCCATGGTGGCTATCAGCCCCTCTTTCTGTCTGTCCCTTGGGGGAACCCGTCCGAGGACGCATATTTAAAAAAGGGGGGGCCGGGAAAGATTATATTGTTTTCATTGGATCATAAAATAGAAAACCCAGAATTGTGAAATCATTTACCTTAGTTTTAAAGTAAAAAACAGGGGATTTGGGGAATGAAACAAGAGGCTTTTTCTAAGTTCCCCCAGTAAAAAGATTTGGGCATTTGGGGATAACACATGGGCCCCCCTTACATGTCACCTAAAAACCCTTTAAAACCCCGTCTAAGGGCAATTTTCACAACAAGGGTTTTATATACGCTACTAAAGAGGGCCCATAGATAGAGGGGGCAGCCAAGACTGGTTGCATCCTTTATTTTATATTAACCCCTTACCGCCGCAGTCAGTTTTGACCTCTCTGATAGAGCCCCATTTTTTAAATCTACAAAGTGTCACTTTAGTGATAAAAACTTTTTTTATAGCTTTTAAACCCACCACTTGATTCAAGACTGTTTTCCCCCTGACACACTGTTGGCCCTTTTAAACCCCCCCCCGAATAGTACTTAAAGACCCAAAAAAATTTTTTTTTAATTTTTGCCTAATTGCGTTTCAAAAGTTGAGACTTTTTTATTTTTTCAGTGACACAGTTGTATGAGGCCTCGTTTTATTCAGGATAAGTGGTACTTTTTGGGGGAATAGTTTAATGGGGTTTTATCACTACATTAAATGGTCTTCAGAATAAGGGGACAGTGAAAACAAGCAACTTTGCAGTTGGATGTCATTTGTAAAGCTGTCTTGTTTTCACTGTCTCCCTTATCTTCGTTTTCTGTAAACATAGTTCGCCAGTGCCGGTCGGATCCCACCTCTTTTCATTTCATTGGCTGATGGCTCTACTAATTTACATTCTGTCTGACCCCTGGTCATATTCACGGGAGCACGCATTCCTGCCTCTCTCACTCAGAATAAGGGGCCGGCAACATTTCACTCTGCACAGCCAGGAGCTGCACAGTAACACTGCAGCTGCTTCTACAATCAGAAAACAGCAGAATTGTGCTCGGTGCCTAATGCTGCTGCGTGTAAACATAGAAGAGAGACAGATCTGTGCTGCTCTGGATGAGTTCATAGAAGACTGGTTTCAACTGTAACAAACCTCCAGCTGTGAGAGGAGAAGAGATCAGTACTCGGAGTTCATAAAAGACTGTCTAGACCGAATGCAGGGCTGTGCTATGTAAACAAACAGCTCTTACAAAATAAGACTGGATCGGGAGAGGAACGACACAGTGACCTGTGGACTCAGACAGAGGTGGGGGGTGTGCTATCCCCTCCCACTGATCTCAAACAAACACACTGACTCGGGAGTGAGCATGAACAGTGAAGGGGGGAGATGATGTCATTCCCCTTCAGTTAAGAAACACCCAGCTGGGAGGGAAAGAAATGCTCCTGGATTTGAGGAGCTGAGAAACTGAAAGTACAAGGAAACACATGAACTGATGAAGCGATAAATCCCCTTTAAGTTCATTTCTAAATTATTGCAGAATTTTTTTTCAATTTTTTTTTCTTTTTTTTACACCATTCACATTTCACACTTAATAACTTGTTTAGATTAATTCTACAAGTTATTACGGTCATGTGGATACCTAATATGTGTAGTTTTTTTTTGTATGTGTAATGTATTCACAATTATATTTTATAATTTTTTTTGTATTTTATTATTTATTTTATTAATTTTTTTCTATACTTTGTTTTGTTTTACTTTTTTTAAAGTCCCATGAAAGGATAACTGTTTTACATTTCTTTTTTTACACTTAGTGATGTATTAGCATGCATGAATATGCTAATACATTATATTCTGCGTAAGTTTAACGGGCAGAAATCAGGGCAGAAACATTGCCCTGATTGCTGGCTTTTTAGGGTATGTTACACGGGGTTTTTGGGATACGTTTTTCAGATCTGTTTGGGCCCAAAAATTTGATCCCAAAAGCTGCTCGATTGGTCCTGAAGATCCAACACGTTTTCAACGGCAGTTTGTTTTTTGGATGGTGTTGGATGCAGCGGGATCGCACCCTTCATTTTAAAAGGGCCCCTGCGTGTCTTTGGACCAGAATTGCCCTGTAGCGGGTCATATTTGCAGCCATGCTCCCCTGGGCACTGGTTGAAAATCCCCCAAATTAGTACTACGTTTAAAAGGGCGCGTTTTGACATTTTGGGGGGGGGGATTGGCATGTAATATGCCCCCAAAACCCTTAAATACAAGAAAAAAACTGCCTTCTTTGATGTAAAATCATGCCCCAAACATTTTGAGGGTGTAAGGTTTATTTAGGTCATAGGGCTTTTTTATTCAGTCCTATATGGGGGAAATAAGTAGCGGTATTGATCTTTTTAGGGGTCTTTTGATTAAAAAAAGTTTGGGTGTGGATTTCTGTATATAATGTACATTACTTTATATAATTACATATTTACAACCCCAGTGGTGCTGTGTGGTTGGCGTGGTCTGTGGGGGGGGGATGTTTTGTTAGGTGGGGGGTGGTTTGAGGGGTGTCCTGGTGTGATGTAATTTTTTTGTGGTTTGGGGGTGTGGGCTGAGTGATGTCCTTTTTTGGGTGTGGAAAAGGTGTGGGCCCAAAGTGTCCCCCTTTTCAATTCCAAAAATTGAAAGGGATGGGATTTGCAAGCATTACGCCCGAAGTACGGCCAGCAGATACGCTGGTGAACCCCCGTACTTTTATATATTATTGCGGAGGGACCAGGTGGTCGATGGGGCTGCCACGGTGGGTAGGCCGGAGACCTGAAAAATGTGCCAACGAGGGGGGTCTCGGGGGGGGAAGCCAGTGTTTTCGGTCACAACATTGGTTTCTGAACTCTACGTAGTAAACCCGATGCCAGCCCTATGGTTGGCTTTCCCCCAACGTCAGATGGGGGGTGGCTGTTCCCCATTCCCCCGTTCCAGGGGAGATTTTGGGCCCGCCCGGATGGTATAAGGGCTTTTACCAAGGTAATAGGGGGTGGGCCGAGGGGGACACAGAGGAGCGAGAAAAAGGCCTGGTCCCAAGCTTGGAGAAGCTGGGAACCTAAAATGGCAAAGGATGTGGTTGGGGGGTGCGTAGGCACAGACCCCCGATAGTGAGGACTAAAGTGTGTAAATTTAGTTATGGCCCACGGCCCGGGTTTCGGTTGTTCTGTTTTTATTGAAAGAGCTAAACCCTTGGGAAAAAAAACCCGGCGAGTTTTTTAAAAAGAACCGTTGTGGGTGCCATCCGTTTGAACCAAGCAGCGACCTGAGATAAAAGAACCCCGGGCGGGCCGGAGGGGCCCAACGGAGTGAGTGTCAAAATTTTTATTTGGTGGTTTTTATTTATTTTTTTTTTACAACATATTTAAAAATTTGGCCACATTTTCCCCTTGTTTTCAATGGGGAAAGTATGCAGGTCACATGAATTGTGCCATTTATTCTAATTGAAAAAAATGGGATGATTGGCATGTGAGGATGTGGAGTGAGTGCGTGGCCTCTGTTGGTTCCGCTGCCTTCAAATTGGTGGCACTGACGGAGTAGACCTTCTCCTAAGTTAATCTTTTCCATTGTCCAAGCGCACGCCGGACCAGGCCACGCCCTAGGAGGAGGCGCGCCATTGACCCGCAGTGCTCGGGGCGCGGCAAGCAGCGGGTACGTGCGGCGGCAGGAGGGGAGGCTGAAGGAAGGATGACGTAGACATCAGTACCCTCCCCTTCCGCTCAACGTTAGTCAAGTCGCGCCAAGATGGCAGCAGTGAGAGAGGTGTCCTGCGACACGCACTCCCACGTTATCGGGCCGACAGTAGCTGGGATATGTTGCGGCGCTTGGCGGCCGTCCCTCAGGGGGGCTGGCTTGAAGGGGCGGTTCGGTTCTGCTGGCGGGGGGCCAGGGAATCCGGCGACGGAGGAGCACAGGGGGGGTGTCTCTGGAGCAGGGATGCCGTGGAGGCCGGCGTTATCTGCGGGTGGCAGTGAGGAAGGGAGTGTGGACGAGGATCAGGGCTGCCCTCATGGGTTCGGAAGCAGGGGCCACAGTAACGCCCGCACAGTTCGGGGGTTGCGGGTGCTGGCCGCAGTACGCCGGAGGCTCGCCACCCGCGCGGCCTGAGCCCGGATTACACCCCAGCGGTCCGCGGCGCCAAAAGGAGCCCCTTGGGGACCCCTTATGGTCAGGCGGACGGCTCCCATCACTGGGGGCGGTGATGCACGGCCTGGAAGGCATCAAGTAGGCCGGCGGGCCCTGCGGAGGGCGGTGGGTCCTGGGCAACAGTATGGGCGCTCGATCGGCGCTGCTCCTAGTTCGTCCATTCTTTCGGTGGTTAACGGTGCCTCGCCTGGATGTTTAGTCGCGGTCGGGGGGGGCTAAAGCGGCGGGGGGGAGGAGGACAAACAGTCGGGGATCTCCTGCAGATCGGAAGCGCAAAGGTGGGAGGACTGAAGGGCGGTACAGTCGGTCGGCCTCGGCGCAGCTCAGAAGACGAGGGGGGTTCTACAGTCTGGGCATGGCAGGTGCCTTGCCCCATCTCCGAGAACTGCGTCTGTCGGCTCCCTTATTGGGTCATGATGGGCCTTGACCGGGTCGTGAGAAGCGAGCGACGTCGGTGCATTTCTTCGAGACGTCCATCAGGATTCCGGTGTAGCGGCTGGTGGGTCCACAGCCCCCACGCAGCCAGGTGAGTACATGTCTATGTCGTGTTCGTTTCCTCCTATTTTTTGGTCGCAAGGAGGTTTAATTGGTAGTGGGTTGCCGGCGCTTAGCTCAGAGAGAACTCAGTGTGAATTGGGGGGAGGATCGCCGGGAGGGGGGGGGGGGGCTAGCGGCGGACTTTGCCGCGAATTTTTGCCGCAGCACCGTTTGAGGTTTGCGAGAGGGGGGTCAGTGGGGGCTCCCGGTAGATGCTTGGGTTCAACTGCTGTGCCGACATGCCCCACACCCGCAAGTGGTTCAGGAGGGGGGGGTCTCAGCCCCAGGGCTGCTGCGGCACAAGGCGGGGGTGTGACGGTGGTCGGTGCATGACAGAGAAGTTCCGCCAGGAGAGCGTTCGTTTTGGGTTGACAGGGCATAAGGGGAGGTATACGTTTTGCTTGGAAGGCCACTTGGGGCTCATCTAAGCAAGAGGTGAGGGGGAGAAGATTTAGAAGGGACGAGTATGTGGAGGATTTCTCCTGTGCCCTTAGAGAAGTTTAATTTAGATAAGGCAAAAAGATGAGAGTAAGAAAGAGGAGGAGGTGAAGCGACGGTGCGACTCATTCCGCAGACTTTTGCCAAATGGTGCAGGCGTTTGCGATACTGGCGAGTGTCATCGTGAAAAAGCGGGCGCCGAGAATTGTTCGGGCCTTTTTTGCTATATGGATGCAGATTGGGGAGGCGCAGCAAGGGCCAGTTATGGGGGTCAGGCGTGGTTGAGGTATGACGAACACTTTCGTAGCGAAAAAGCTGTTCGTCCTTCCATCGGTGGGGACCAGGAAGGATATTGGTCTCAGGCTGAAAGTTATGGCCCCGACGAAGTTCGGGCTAAGCACCTTTCTTGGGGGTGCCGGGTCATCCGGCCATGGAGGGAGCGGGGCTAGTAGTGAGCAGTGGTCCAGACCAGGGGGGTTCAATAGCGGGGGGGGTTTTTTTTTTGGGTTTTTGCTGGGCTGTTTAACGGAGGCAGTTGTTAATTTGGGTCCGGCTGCCGATTCAAACATGTGTGCTACCTTCTTGCGACAGCACCGTCCCCAACCAGTTAACCCGTTTGTTTAAAAAAGGAGGGGCAAAGGGGCCGGTGGAGGTGGGCAAGGGGGCGACATCCGGTGAGGACTGGGCGCAGAATGGAAAACCTTTTTCTAGCACGCCTTTTCTGGATAGGTGATGCAGCAGAATTGTTGTCAGCTGGGTTCGGGCAGGGGTTCGCAATTCCGCCAACGGAACACGCGGTACCTTTTTCTACTAAGAACTTACGGTCGGCCCACGAGCATCCGGCTGTGGTGTCAGAAAAGTTGGCGAAGGAAGGGGGTTTGCGTTAGGTCGCATGGCGGGGCCAATTGAATGCTCTGCCTTTTCACTGATCTGGGGGTTGTCTCCCGCTGGGGGGTGGTGCCTTAAGAAAGAAGCCAGGAAATTCGGCTCATTCAACATGTGTCTTTCGAAGCGGCCAATCTCGTGGAAATGATGGTATAGAACGGAACTTTGTTACGTGGTTTGTATACCTCTTTCGATGAAAGCGGTGTCACTAGTGCGCCGTCACGGGCGGTGTGCGCTAATGGGCAAAGGCAGTTATCGGTCGGCTTTTCGTACTTTTGCCGGTTCATGCAGATAGTTTGAAACTGTTAGGGTGTTTTTGGGACGGGTAGTTTTTGTCGATAGTTGTTTGCCGTTGGGCTGCACGACTATAGTGCGCCTATTTAGATGGCTTTTAGCAAATTTATGGAATGGGTGGTTACGGGACGTTTCGGGGTTGGTGTCGTTATTCCATTTACACTGGCATGATTTCTTTTGTGTGGTCCAGCTGGGTCCCCAATATGGGAGGTCTTTGCTTGCGTCCCCTGAGTTGGGTCTGTCGGATCGGTTTGGTGTCCCGTTGGCACCTGACAAGACGGAGGTCCAAGGACGTGTTTGAATTTTTTTTTCAGGAATCTGCATCGATTCTGAAAAGATGAGTGCAGGTTACCGGAGGATAAGTTGGAAATCCCTACGGCGAGAAGTGGGCAGGGTTGTGGTTTGCCGCAAAATTTTCCCCTTAGGAGAGCATGCAGTCGTTGTTGGGGGAAGTTCCAATTTCGCGTGCAGAATTATGCACAATTAGGCGGCGTGTTTTGTCGGCGGGGCGTTGGCCATGTGCGACATCAGGCATTAATGTAATACCGCACACATTTTTCTTTTATTGAGTTTTTTTTTTTTTTATTCTGATTTTTTTTTTTTTTTTTTTGTTTTATCTTTTTTTTTATTCTTGTGAGCCTGATTCGTGAGACCGAGAGGATTTGACGGTATGGGCCAGTTTTTTGGAGACATATAATGGAGCGGTCACAATTTTTCTGCATGGGAATTTGTCTATCAGGAGATTGATATATTCCCGGATTGTGGCAGGCAGCTCAGGCTTTGGGCCATCTGCGGGGTGCGTGGTGCCGGAGGCTTGGCGGGTCTGCCTTCCGGTTATAGGAATTTAACGCCCTTTCCTGGAACTTTTTCCCATAGTAGTTGGTGGCGTTGGAGTCGAGTTGTGGAGGTGGTAATTTTCGGGATCGGAAGGTTCGTTTTTTCTGTGGGACAACCGGGGGTGGTTTTGGCGATTAACAATCTGACAGCTTCGTCGCCTCCAGTGTGCGTTATTTGCGGTGTTGGTTTTGATGGGTGCCTGGATCACAATTCGTGGGTACTAGGGCAGAACATGTCCCAGGGGGTCAAGAATTCTGTCGCTGACTTCTCTTTCTCGGGGTTTACAGTGGAACGATCCGGACTTTGGCTCCAGTCTGCCGGCAGCAGGCACGAGGGAGGATGCCCCCAGTCATCTATGGAATAGGGCCCTTCGGGACGCATGACCAGCTGATGTGGGCAGTCTTCTGTCTCAGGTGGGACCTGGGCTGTGTATGAGGCAGCTTGGGCGCAGTGTGCGTCAGGAGTGGATAAGGGTTTTGGGGACGTTGTGTCAGAGGAGAGGGACCACATCGGGGCTATGCTGATGTATTGGTTTAGGGCGGGCCCGGGGGTCTTGGGTGGTCAGTGTCTAGTGAGTCTCCCAGATTCATATCGGGGCTGGCTTTGGGTTCACCGTTGCGGCGGAGGCGTGACTTGTACCAGGATTTTGTAGGTTATCTCGGGCTCTCCGGGGTTATAGGCGTGGCCAAAGGGGTAAGGGACTCTCGGAGTCCTGTGGTGTTAGCTCTATGTTGGAAACGTCTGGGCAGGGTACTAGACGTGGTTGCTAGCTCGGGCTACGAGGCGGCGTTGGTCTGGTTCGCTTTTACGTTGGCGTTCTTCGGGGCGTGGCGGGTGGGGGGGTTGGTGTCTCCTAGGCGGTCAAGGGGGGGGGGCCTTCAACGAGAAGATGCTTTCGGACATTCGGGGAGGATGATCACGTTTTGGCTATGGGCGTTCTAAGACAGAATCAAAATCGGGCAGGGAAAGGCGGGGGACCCTACGGGCCGGGGTACGGGGATTCGGCAATGTGTCGGTGCGGTTGTGGCGAGATGAACTTTCGGGTTGGTTTTTTGCGGAACGGTGAAGACGGGCCGCTCCTGTGTCACGCGGATGGAACGTATCTTTCCCGTTTCCAGTTTACCGTGGTATTTAGGCAGTGTTTAATGGCGGTCGGGCTGGACCCTGCCACTTTTGCGCCGCATCCGTTCAGGATTGGGGCGGCGGCTACTCGAAGGCGCGACGGTGGGCCTCGTGCAGATTGTTGGTGCGTAGATTGGGAGATGGGAGTCGGACAGGTTATCGGCTGTATATCGGCCGCACACTGGTGGCTTAAAAGGGAATGTGAGGGTGGGTGCCGCGGGTGCTGTTACCTGTTTGGTCGTTTTCTGTGGTTACCTTCAGTTCGTCTCTCCGTTCCTGGTCTGGATCCTGGGCCCATTTCTTCTTATGTTCATGGGGGAGCTTGAAGCGAGAGGGGACTGCGGCCGGACGGCGGCCAATTGGGCTTTCACATGGAGCGTCGCGGTGGTTGGTGCGCTGGTTGGTACGGCGCGGGATTGCTGCGGTGGTTAGGAGGGGGGGGTAGTAGTTCCGGAGGTGACGCGGTTTGCAAGCCCTGGATAGGCCTCAGACTTTTTTTGGTATTGCATGTGGGGGGGAAAGAGTGGGATCCCTGACATTCAGGGAACTGTATAGTAGCATTACTCATACGATTTATTTGCGTTTATGGAGGTCATTCCGGGTATGGTCATTGTCTGGTCCGCATTGTGTTGCGGCACCACTGGAGGGGGTGGCCCGGGCTTTGGGGGGTGCCACCGCTCTTGTGGAAAAGTTGAATAATATCAATGGTTAAGGTGAATAGGTCGGTTTGGTAACTTGGTGCCAGGAATGGGGGTGTGGTCGTAAGGCATCTGGAAGTTGGTGTCTGGCGTGGATATAATTTTGGGCGGTCGGAGATGGCGTACATCTGGACCTGCTGTTGGTTTGGACCTTTGGTCCGCTGGTGTACTTCAAGAAGGCATTGAGGAGAGCCCTGCGGGGCCTGTGTGGGCCTCCCATGCATGGAGGGTTCATTGGCATGCTCGTAAGGTCGGCGGCGGGGTGTTCTTGGAATTGGAGAGGAGATACGCTTGAGGGAGTCATTCCGGGGTATGTATCCCTCTGGTTTGGTAATTGGTGATATCGGACTGCTGAAGGGTGGTGGGCTTCTTGCAGGCTGGAATCACCTGCAGAGCCAAAATGGGTGAGCCATTTGTATGGCTTTAGGACCCCCGTGCAGTGGAGTAAGGCTGGGGGTAAATGTGGTTGGTTCCATTCGGGGATTTGGTCGCCAGGTCCGTTGGTTGGTTCCAGGACCTCTGCCCCATCTGGTTTTGGTGGTTGGGGTTAATGTTTACAGTCTTATGGGAAAGGTATATATGGATATGTATGTTCTAATATTTATATATATATTTATATATATATATATTATATATATATATATATAATTTATATTATATATATATTGGTATGTGGGGGTTGGGGTAGTTGAGGCGGTTTCATATATACGTATATTATATAAATATTGTGTTAATTTAAGGGATAATTTTGATATGCACTTTATTGATGTTTGTACTTTGTAAATAAAACGGTGCTGTGGCCATATAATCCAACCGGTACTAGTGTGTTATTTGCGAGGGGTCACAGCAGGGAAGGGTTGGTATCGAAAGGGGAGGAGGGGGGGGGAGGGTTGCGTTGTTGGGCTGAAAGGGCATCAGCGCTGCACAGGTCATGGCGCGCAGCCTTAGCCCTAATTTGGAGACAGCCTCCACTGGGATTAAGTTTCATCAAGTGTGTGGAGGATTGGTGCGCCTGGTATTCCCGCCCGGATAGTCGTTCTGTTCTTGCTTTTTTTTTTTCTTTAATTTGTTTGTTATCCTTTTATTTTGGTTCTTTATTCTTGAGTACTATGGGATTATCGTTATTGTGTTCTTATACTAACGGAATATGGCCTATGGAGTGATTTATTTTCTGTTACGTCCCAAAAGTTACCTTTTGGTAGGAGTGCAGAGTATATGTGAACTACTAATTCTGGCATGCAGATAATCGACGCGTTTTGATTACTTATGCTTCACACTGTGTATTAAGTTCACTCTATATGCTTTTCTATGATATGTGAGATGATTTTGTTCTTTATGACTCTCGTACTATATCTATGTACAATAAACTGTTGTATCATGCATACATTGTTTTAATAAAGCTATTTTGAAAAAGGAAAAAAAAAAAGAAAGAAAAAAATGGGACAGTGTAGGTATCTTTTTGATGCTCGTTTTGATGTATAAAATGTGCATTTTACACACCAAAAGGCGCATAAAAAAATACAGCCATAGGGTTTATTCACACGGCATAATTGCAGAGGTGCATTTCAGTGCTTCAATACGCCCAAAATGCGCCTCATAGAGAGCTATGAATTACATCCACCTTGATTGAAGTGAATGGGGCCACCCCCACTACATGCTTTAGAAGTACACGCTGGCCAGTGCCTACTTCTAAACCCCTTATGCCCCAGGCCTGAAAAGTAGTTAATGACCAGAACATTTTTTTTAGTTTTTGCCTCCTTGCATTTCAACAGTTTTTACTTTTTTATTTGTTCAATGACGCAGTTGGATGAGGCCTCGTTTCATTCGGGACAAGTTGTACTTTATGGGGGAATAGTTTAAGTTCACTTAGAAATTATTGCAGAATTTTTTTTTTTTTGTTTATTTAAAATTTTTTACAAAATTCACATTACAAACTTTATTAAACACAAGAAAGGAGAATTGTTTTTTTTTTTGCTTTTTTTTTTTTTTTTTTTTACACTTGGTAATGTATTAGCATATTCATATATGCTAATACATTATAATCTGTGTCTCTGGCCTGGTCACTGGCTTCATACACAGACAGCTCTGGGGCTACTATAGGTCCCCAGGGCTGACTGTTCAGCCGTTCCCCGAGCTCTATCGGGTCACCGGGAGTCCCGATCACCCGACAGAACAGGGAAACCCTTTGATTGCGCTGCGGTAATGCACCGCCGCAATCAAAGGGTTAAAGCACCAGGGAGCGGAGGTTTCCTCCGCTCCCCAGTGCTTGTAGGAGCTGAGCTGGGATGTGTAGTACAGCCCCGATCCTAGCGCAGTTGCGGCGCCAGGCGCCGCAAACCCCGTTGTCTGCAGCGACGTCAAAAGAAAGTGGGCAGTCGTTAAGGGGTTAAACACCCGACATGTTGTGGCGTGTAAAACAGGTGCCGCAATACGCAGTTTGAACATACCCATACACTCATATATTAACCCATTAAGGACCCGGCCAGTTTTGGCCTTCCTGACACAGCCCTATTTTTGAAATCTTGACATGTTCACTTTATGTGAGAAAAATAACTTTTTACCCTTTTACCTATCCAATTGATTCAGAGACTGTTTTCTTGTGACACATTGTGCTTTAAGTTAGTAAGAAAAAATTTTTTCCAAAACAAAACCTTGTTTGTTTGTGAAAAATATCAAAATTTTTATGAAAAATTTTTAAAAAATTGGGTTTTGAAAGTTCCAAAATTTTGCGTGCAAGACAGATAATTATTCACCACAAAATAGCTTATAACTAGCATCTACCATATGTCCACTATAGGTTGGTATCATTTTTTAAATGTCCTTTTTTTATGACATTTAAAGGGGTTAGAAACTTAGTAGTAATTTCTCACATTTTCAAGAAAAATTTGCAATTATACATTATTTTAGGGACCATCCAGTTCTGACATGCTTTGAGGGGCCTGCATGTTAGATACCCCTATAAATGATGCCTTCTAAGAAACTAGACCCCTTTAAAATATTTCCAACAGTGTTTAGGAGTTTGATAACCCTTTAGGGATTTCACAGAAATTAAAGCAAAGTGGAGGTTTAAAAATTTCAAAATTTTTATTTTTGCAGATTTTTAATATTTTTCCATTATTCAGTGGAATACGGTAAATGTGACTAGGTAAATGCAACTTAATATCATTTCCCCCAGGTCTGCCGTTTTTAGAGATATGCCACATGTGGCCCTAGTGCATTATTTGTCTCAACCATAAGCCCCAGAATAGGAGCAGCACCTACTGGACTCTGGGGTCTCATTTTCAATGCGATTTTATTTAGGCGCCATTTCAGGTTTGCGGACACCCTAAGGTGCTAAAACTTAATGAACTCCCCTAAAAATACCCCATATTGGAAACTACACCCCTTAAGGAATATATCCAAGGGTACAGTGAGTATAATGACCCCACAAGTGTTTCACAAATTTTTTTACAGCATTCGCCGTGCAGTGTAAATGATGTGATAACTTTACTATGGGGGTCGGTACAATTGCAATGATATAGATTTCATATAGTTTATGATTTATTACTTTTACACAGTAGAAATACGTCTATAAAAAATTGCGTTTTTATGTTGTCCTATTCTGACAGTCATAACTTTTTTTTTTGCTGTGTGCAGAGCTGTGTATGGGCTTGTTTTTTGCGGAGTGAATTGATGCTTTTATTGGTACCATTATGGGATGCATACAACACTTTGTTCACTTTTTATTAAAGGTTTTTGTGAGGCGTTTTGAACAAAATACAGCAAACCTGTAGTGTTTTTTAGTTTTATTTTTTATAGCGGTCACTCTGCGTTAGATATGACATGCTAGTATTACTCAGCAGGTCGATACATTACAGCAATACCCAATTTGTATATATTTTTTATTTTTTTTACTGCTTTTTTACAATAAAAAACACTTTTATTCAAACAGGAAACACATTTTTTTGCATCGCCATAGTCTGAGAGCCATAACTTTTTTTTTTTTGTGTATAGACTGTGTACAGGCCCGGGTTTTTTTGTGGGATCAGTTGAAAATTTTTATTTGGTATCTTTTTGGGGGACAAGACTTTTTGATCAGTTTTAAATCCGTTTTTTGGAAGGCAAGTGCATTGCAATCCTATAGTGTTTTTTTTATTTTTAACAGCGCTAACCTGTGCAGTATCCGAATAAGTTAGCTTTACTCTGTGGGTCTACGATTAGGCGATACCTAATTTATATAGTTTTTTTTTTAAGGGTTGAAGCATTTTTAAAAAAAAAAAGTGTTTTAGTGTGTAAAGAATTTTTAAATGCATCGCTGTCTTCTGAGAGCCTAACTTTTTTATTTTTCGTATACAGAGCGTGTTTAGGACTTTTTTTTTTTGCGGGATGAACTGGACATTTTAATTGGTACACAACGTTGGCATTTAAAAGGATTTTTTTTGAATCACTTTTATTCCATTTTATTCTGCGGGATGAAACAAAAATCTTAATTCTGTGATTGTTTTTTTTTTTTTTTTTTTACCGCGTTCACCTTTCGGTAAATTAACATACAGATTTATAGGGCAGGTCGTTACGCACGCGCGATACCAAATATAAAAGGACTTTATTATTTTTGATCTCTTTTGGGGCGATTGGCATTTGTAAAGAGGAAAAGGGCGATGAAACGTGTTTTTTATTTTTTTTTTTTCGTGTTTGTGTTTTACTTGTTTTCCCTTTTTTAAACTTTTTTTTTTAACTTTTTCACATTTTTTTTTTATTTTCACCATAGGGATTTGAATGAGAGATCTTCAATCCCTCATTCAATGGGAATCAGTATAATAGCTTGTTGCTATGACTGGTTCCTATGACAACTGTCAGTCACGAATCCGGACATGCCCACAGGGCACGGCCGGGCATCGTGACGTCACAGACAACCCGAAGGCATTCTCTGCCCCTCCGTGCTGTCTGTCAGAGGCAGGGGCGTTCCCTAAGGTCCTAAAACATCCGGGCTCGGGCCCTTTTTTTTTTTTCCCTGGGTGGGGCTGGGTTCACACGACATTTTTGCGCCTCATTGTGAACTGCGGATGTTTTTTTACAGAGAAAAACCTTCTTTTTCCTGTCACTAATTTTCCTGCACATCCCACACAGATCCCGTCCATCTCCTCAGCAGTCACTGTACAGTAAAAATCACCAATGAAAAAATTTTTACTTTTCAGAACTTCTCACCTTCATATGAAAATACCCCTAAACAGTCACCAAAACACCCACCTACACATGGAGCAAATCTACCAGACAAGTGTTTTTTACTAAAACCCTCCTACAAAACCAAGACCCCAAACAAATTACTACTTAAGGCCAAATAATCCTGCCAGACCCTGACTGAACGCAACCTCCACATGTGGACAATCCCACTGCACAACAGGCCCTAAGTGACATATACCACCGCCATAAAGGAACCAGATAGTGGTAGTTACTAGTTGTAGGGTAGGCTCTGCAGACATATAAGTTGATTACACTGCAGTTACATTTAGTGACTCACCGGAGACGTCCTTTTCTGACCCAGCGTCGTTCACTTTCCCTTTTTCCCTTCTCCATCCGGTTCACACCTTCATGCTGATTGCTCCCGACCAATACTCGTCCCTGCAGATTTTGGACACAAATATTTAGAATCCTCACATTTCCAGCAACTCCTTAATTATAGGTATAGCATCCCCTCAGTTAGGGATATAGGGCACTGAAGCAGTATATGGGGCCACAGGCAGATATAAAGGGGGTCCCCAGGCAGGTATATAGGGCCACAGGCAGGTATATAGGGCCATAGGCAGGTTATATGGGGCCAAAGGCAGTATAATAGGGGGCACAGGCAGTATATGGGGCCACAGGCAAGTAAATAGGGGCACCGAGGCAGTAAATTGAGCCACAGGCAGTATATTGGGGCACTGAGGCAGTATATAGGGGCCACAAGAAGGAATATAGGGGCACTGAGGCAGAATAAGGGTCACTGAGGCAGTATATGGGTCACTGAGGCAGTATATGGGGGCACTGAGGCAGTAAAATGGGGGCCACAGGCAGGGGGATGGGGGCCACTGGCAGGGATATGGGCCACAGGCCCGGGCATAAAGGGCACAGGCAGGGATATGGAGGCCACAGGCAGTATATGGGGCCACAGGCAGTATATGGGGGCCACAGGCAGGGGTATTGGGGCCACAGGCAGTATATGGGGGCCACGGGCAGTATAAAAAGGGGCCACAGGCATGGCATAAGGGGCACAGGCAGTGATATGGGGGCCACAGGCAGGGATATGGGGGCCACAGGCAGGCTTATAGGGGCACAGGCAGTATATGGGGTCCACAGGGAGGGAATGGGGCCACAGGCAGGGATATGGGGCCACAGGCAGGCATATGGGGGGACAGGCAGGCTATGGGCCACAGGCAGGGATATGGGGGCCACAGGCAGGGAAGGGGGCCACAGGCAGGGGATAAAGGGCACAGGCATATATAGGGGCACTGAGAAAAGGTAAACGCGTTAAAAATAACAACATTCATACTCAAACCCTTTTAAATCCCCCGCGGCCGCGCTCCCCTCCTCTTCAGCCCCGCCTCCTCCGGCAGCTCCTCGGGCGACGGCCTATGACGCCTGTGCACCTGAGGACAGGCAGCGGCGTGATGACATCACACATCGCGACGCTGCCGGCTGAGGCGCAACGGGGCCGCAGCGGGTCCTCAGCGCTGTAGGAACCCGCGGCCCCCCTGTGTCGGACCTGCGTGTCCGACACTGTCTGCGGGGCAGGAGCGCTCGCTCTCCCGCCCCGCAGAAACCCCAGCTGCATGTGCGTCCAGCGGACGCACATGCAGCTTGTAGAGCCAGTCCGGGGCTCCAGGCCCACGGCAGGGGGCCTGGGGCCCGGAGACTCAGGGGACAGGGTGTTTTTTATTCTGGCCCCGAGCCCCGATTAAAACAGCCTAGCGACGCCCCTGGTCAGAGGGCAGGAGCTGCACGGATCGCCCGATCCGTGCGCTGCTGCCGCCGACAGGGACGCAGGAGGAGCTGCAGAAGAGCTGCTGTAGGGATAGTGCAGATACCATCAGCAGCCGTACTCGAGGCAGAGGAGGGGGCACAGCACGGGCTGTGAGGAGCTTCCTGCTCAGTCCAATGGATGCTTATCGCCTGCACACTCCGTGCTGTCTGTGCGCCCCCTGACCTGACAGAGAGCCGAGAACCAGCTGAATAGGAGTTATAGCCAGGCCCCTGCTTTACCTCTTCCTCGCCGCCCCGTACAGAGTAAAGCGCAGGCACGGCACAACAGGTAAAATAGGGGCTGCTGCTCCAGAAGGGCCAGGGAAGCTCTGGATCGCTGTCTGTATTCACTCAATGGGCCGTGTAGGCAGTTGTCTGGACGAGCCCCCTGCATCTGTGGGGTCCCCGGGCAGCCGCCTAGCTTGCCAAGTGGAAAAGACGGCCTTGGGTTTACTTTCTACACCAGAATTCTGGCTAATTTTAGGTGCAGATTTGGCATGTTGCATCGTTGCCGCGCCTGCTTTCCAGAGCAGCCACATCCACTTTTTGATAAGCTGTCGAACTGTGTGCAGAATCTGTCTTAAGACCATAATAAATATGTCTGCAACATCCTGCGCCAAATAAGCCCCACTTTTTTTTAAGGCACTTTTCTGGTGCAAATAAGGGTCAATGTATTTAATTTGTATCAAACAGGATTCCTTAATGAAATTAAAGGTATTGGTGGACAGTCCCCGACTTACAACGTTTCGACTTACATCTGTCCACTAGTTACTAACAGAGACTTATGGGGCATGCTGGCACTTGTAGTTCCATGTTCCACAGCAGATAGTTGTTGTGGAACAACAAGTGCTGGCATGCCACAGCAGCATGTGAGGTGAAATCTTGTTAACAGGGGAACAGACAGCAAAGCAAATGTAAAAACCCTTCCCTGCACTATCCAAAACTAAAAAAAACAACTTTTGTGCCGGAGTCACATTTAATAAATATACCTGTTCCCACTTACAAACAAATTCAACTTAGGAACAAACTTACAGTCCCTTTCCCATTCGTAACCCGGGGACTCCCTGTATTTGCATCTCCATCTGGACTGGAAGTAAAACTAATTTAAAATTCTAGGTATAATAATAAAACAGCAAAATAATTCAATGCATGTTCCACTCTGCTTAACAACGTTTAATTGCTGAATATTCTGCTTAACACCTTAATGACTGGCTTTTGGCGGCGGACAGCGACATCAAAAGATGGGGGTTTGCAGTCCTCAGCTATATCCCTTGCGCAGTCGCTGTGAACGGCAGCGACCGGAGGAAGCCTCCGATCCCCACTATGTAACCCTTCGATTGCCGAGGTCTGTGTCCCTGTGCCAGATAGAGTCTATGCTGTCTGCCCTGGGACCTAGAAAGGCTGTCTGTATAGTAATATATTAAATTGACTTGCGGGCATAAGCATACGTTTCCTTTGGCAACAGCAGACAAGTCAGCATTAACCCCTTAACGATCACCCGTCGGCTTTTGACATCAGGCGGTGCAGGTGGTTCATCTACAGCAACATATTTTGGTGTTGCTGCAGACATCGGGTTTTGTGGCTCCCGGGGCCGCAGCAGCGCTGAGAAAAGAGTTGTGCTTCACAGCCCTGTTCCCCGCGCAGCTCCTGCAAGCACCGGGGAGCGGGGGAAACCTTTGCTCCCCAGCGCTTAACCCTTTGATTGCTGGAGTCAGTGACCACAGCATACTCAAAGAGCTTTCCCTTGCTCTTTCGGGTGATCGGGACTCCCAGTGACCCAACAGAAGCCGGGGAATGACTGCACAGTCAGCCCTGGGGACCTAGAGTAGCCCTAAGGCTGTCTGTGTAAGAAGCCAGCGATCAGGGCAGACTGTGTGCTTCCCTGATTGCCGCCGATGTCAGACTGACACAGATTATAATGTATTAGCATATATGAATATGCTAATACATTACTAAGTGTAAAGGACAAAAAAATGTAAAACACTTATCCCTTCATGGGATTTAAAAAAAGTAAAAAACAAAAAATAAATAAAATAAAAATAAATAATTTTAATAAAAAATAATTGTGCATACATTACACACACACAAAAAAACCTACACATATTAGGTATCCACACGACCGTAATAACCTGTAGAATTAATCTAGCTAGTTATTAAGTGTGAAATGTGAACAGTGTAAAAAAAATATTGAAAAAAAAAATCTGCAATAATTTATAAGTGAACTATTCCCCCAAAAAGTACAACTTGTACTGAGTAAAGCAAGGCCTCCTATAACTGCATCATTGAAAAAAAAAAGTTACAACTGTTGAAACGCAAGGAGTCAAAAACTAAAAAAAATGTTCTGGTCATTAACTACTTTTCAGGCGTTCGGCTTAAGGGGTTAAAGAGCCTCTTCATCTCTTTCTTAAATCCACCAGTTTCAATATAGAAGACTTCTAGGGGTTGTCTCACTACACTGATTCATTTCACCTCAGTCCTGTTTTCTTGGTTTCACTTTGTATTCAGGGGCGTGTTTATTGGCTCCCACTAGGCTGCAGAAGAAGCCCGGTCTGTAGCTATAGCAACCAGTGTTGGCAGCCTATCATGAGAGATTGAACAGGTCTGCAGCTATAGCAACCAGTGCTGGCTGCCTATCAGGATAGATCAAACAGGTTTGTAACTATAGTGACCTGAGGAGCTGATGCAGCCCATATAAGAGGGGATATCTAGGAATAGGTAGGACACTCTTAATAGACAAATATTGCAAAGTGACTTGTTTTTGAGAGATCTTCAACATAAAAGCAATCCCTGTAGTGAGACAACCCCTTTAAGGAATAAATATATTAAGTTGACTAATTGCCCTAAATGTGCTATATTGAAACTGGTGGCTGTATAGTAAGGCTAATGTCAGGGCACAATGTGTGTTGCCCTGACTGCAGCCTGTGTCATACTGCACAATAATTTTTTTTTAATTCAATTTTTATTTTTTTATTTTACCCATGCTTTTTTAATGTTTTTTTAACTTTTTTTAATCGCATTAAGGGATAACTATTGTACACTTATTTTACACTTAGTAACATATTAGCATACTCCTGTATGCCAATACATTTTTTCATGTCATTTATTAGCTTTTAATATGTAGGCAAAGGTAAATAAAGACTATTACCAAATATATTGCTGTTCTGATTCAGCTTTACTTCATAGCAAATCTTATTTCCTACTTGTGTACACAAGCTTATAGTTTACTGATGATTTCTCTCGGCTCTAGCAGTGGCCAGGATGGTCATGTCACTTCCCGCTGTGTTTTTTCAGCAGCACAGGAGCTTGTTTATGTTTTTTACTAACAATTTTGAACCCGTTAGAGCTTTGTAGCCTTCTGCCCTGCTGTTTAGAAACTTTCAGTACTAATGTCTCTCTCTTGGAATAGCAGAGCTGAAATGTCCGTAACTGCAGTGGACCTGCCCACAGCCTAAACAGGAGTTGTGAGTCTGAAGCTGGCTGTGGCTCTGTGGAACAGCTTGGTAAGAACACCTTTTAACCCCTTCCCGACATTGGACGTATGCATACGTCCTGGTGATTGTGCGGGCTCACCGGCAAACCGCGGACGATCTCAACATGGAACCAGCGGTAAATTACCAGCTCCGGCCGCAGGTGATTAACGCTTCATTATCGCAACCTGTCATGTTCGCGATAATGAAGCTGCATGCAGGAGGAGGGAGCTCCCCCTGCCTACAATCGGCGCAGTAATGGCGCTCCGCGCCGCTACTGATCTCCTTACCCGACTCCCTTGATGCTTTCTGAAAGTGTCCGGGTACTCTGGTGACGTAACCATGCCCGCAATGCATTGTGGTGTTTGGCAGTTATCATAGCGACCTGTACACAGAAGCAACTCTGTGTACAGGCCTACCATTGTAACAGCAATCTGACCATTGCTGTTACAAATCCCCACTGGGGAAAAGTGAAAAAATGTGAAAGTGAATAAAAGTAAAAAAAAAAGTAAAACACAAACACAAAAAATAAAATAAAAAACACGTACATCGCCCTTTTCCCCTTTACAAACGCCAATTGCCCCAAAAAAGATCAAAAATAAATAAAGTACCCATATTTGGTATCTCCGTGTGCGTAACGACCTACCCTATAAATGTGTCACATTAATTAACCTGTATGGTGAACACCGTAAAAAAAAAAAAAAAAAACAGTCATAGAATTGAGATTTTTGTTCAACCTGCAGCACATAAAATGGAATAAAATGCGATCAAAAACTCAAATAAACGCTAAAGTTGTACCAATTAAAACGTCAGTTCAATCCACAAAAAAAAGTCCTTACACAGCTCTGTATACAGAAAAATAAAACAGTTATGGCTCTCAGAAGACGGCGATGCATAAATATTGTTTTACACAATAAAACACTTTTTTTTTTTTAAAGTGTTTCAAAATAAAAAAAAAATAAAAAATATAAATTGGGTATCGCCGTAATCGTATCGACCCAGAGAGTAAAGCTAACTGGTCATGGATACCGCACAGTGAGTGCTGTTAAAAATAAAAATAAGAAACACTACTGGGATTGCAGTATTTTCTTCACCCTGCCTTCTAAAAAAGGATTTAAAACTGATCAAAAACTCTTGTCCCACCAAAAATGATACTAATAAAAATGTCAACTCATCCCGCAAAAAACAAGCCCGTACACAGCTTCGTACACGGAAAAATTAAAAAGTTATGGCTCTCAGACTATGGCGATGCAAAAACGTGTTTTCCTTTTTGAATAAAAGTGTTTTTATTATGTTGATTCCCCCTCTACACTCTGGTCTAATTTGGGGGCAACGTGAGACCTTCGCGTGTTAGGACCGCAGGATGGTATTTGCTGTTTTTGCCTTATAGCATTGTCTTTGGATTCTCTTTCATTAGTATTGTTCATTTTCACACGGGAGCGACTTCTATGGCAGGCCCGACATAGACGTTCCCCACATAGGGTCTGGATTGCCTTGTGGCCACATGTGGGCCTCTTGGTTCTCCTGGTTCTTATGATTACTTGTAGTTTTGTTTGCAGGAGTTTTATGTTTTTCTGGTCCTGTCTTTTTGCACCCCTCTCCTGCCTGTTTTCCTTTTACTCCCTTTCTTCCTTCCACACCTGACCCCTGCTGGACGCTGGAGGAGCACGACGTATGTCAATTTTCTAGATGTAATGGGAGACCTTAAGTTGGTATCCTTCAATGCCAAGGGCCTTAACACGCCTAGGAAGTGCTCTCAGGTCATCTACCAATTCCATTGGCAAAAAGCTCATATAGTCTGTTTTCAAGAGACGCATTTTAAAACTGGCCATGCCCCTTCCATTAAAGATAGATATTTCCCCCAGTGGCATTTTGCTAACTGTCCTTATTCTAAAACTAGAGGGGTGGCCATCGCCATCCACAAGTCCCTAGCCCATCAGGTTGTAGATTGCATAGCTGACGCGGAGGCTAGATATCTCATCTTAGTCCTTAACATTAATGGTCATGATTTCACGATTGTTAATGTTTACTCTCCAAACTCCTGGCAGGTCACCTTCCTGTTGAAGGTCCTGGATGAGTTGCACACACGAGCCAGGGGCGTTATCTTGTTTTGTGGGGACTTTAATCTGACCCTTGATCCCACCCTGGACAATTCGACTGGGCGTTCCTCTGTAGCATATTCAGCCATTAAACGTGTCAAAAGGGCACTTCTGCAATTCCAATTAGTTGACGGCTGGCGGCTTCAACACCCATCTGATAGGGACTATAGCTTTTATTCGCAACCTCACAACACATACAGTAGAATCGACTACATTTTGCTTCAGCATAGCACACTTCCATGGCTACAGTCCTCTTCCATAGGGACTGTGCTGTGGTCTGATCATGCCCCCATTTTTGTATCCCTGCAGGTCCCCTTCTTCTCTGCACACGCCCGACCCTGGAGACTCAATGAGTCTTTGTTGTTGGATTCGGTATGTTTGGCGGAGCTCAAGCGAACTGTCGAGCATTTTCGGGAGGATCATGCTGCTGATCCCACTGCGCCTCTTATACAATGGGAGGTTTTGAAGTGCGTGCTTCGTGGGATCTTGATTAAGCACCGCAGCCGCATTAAAAAGGCTCGGACCGCGGCTATTGCGCAGGCGCTGCAAAAGGTATCCTCGCTTGAGCTCCTACACAAACAGGCCCTCTCTAGCACGGTGCTGCAGGACTTGCTGCTGGCCAGAGTGGAGGTCCGTCTTTTGTTTGAGGCTTCTTGGGGTAATCTTTTACAAAAGGGTCGAAGCAGATTCTATGAATATGGGAACAAAAGTGGGCCCGGCTCTTAGCAAGGCGCTCCTGA
>JAODAL010007622.1:0-123692 GCA_025379985.1 Phyllomedusa bahiana
TCACTGTGTGGGGGGTTTATAGTGTTCCCTGCAGTACTGGCTTCCTATCATATAGTGCTCACTGTGTGACGGTATAGTGTACAGTGCGGTATAGTGTTCCCTGCAGTACTGGCTTCCTATCTCTTTAATTTCCCTGTTTTTTTTAAATTCAGAAGCTCGGGTTTGATAAAGTGTTTTGACACTTTCCATAATCAATCTGTCAGGAGGGAAAGGATCAGCAGCCCCCGGAGGATTCAGAGCAGCAAACACTGAATCCAATCTTTAACCCCAGGGGGAAACGTGGCTGGCCCGGCCGCCACTGGTGGAGAGGCACAGTCCCAGCAAACCCCCCCTGTTCTTTCCACTTAAAGAGAGCGCTCTTTTTTGGGGCTGTTTTTTACTGCGCTCCCCTTCCCGGTGTGTCGCACAAAATGCTTCCTGTGAATTTTTGTGGCAAAACGCCCCAAAAAAAACCCTTTTTTTTTCCCCCCCCCAAAAGCGTTTTATAATAAGGGATAGGACCCGGTTTGCGGAGGCCCAAAACACAAAGGACAAAAAAACAAAAACCCTGCCCGGGCCATTTTTAAATATGACCAATTCCCCCACCCTTTTTGGGGGTTTGCAGTCAGAAATGTGGGCCCCCTGGAGGGTGGGGGTTGGCTCTAGGGCCCCTTCCGCAGCTGTGGGGGCAGTCACCCAATGTGGGGCCCCGGGATGGGGTTTTTGGCCAAATGGCTCCCCCAAAGCAGCTGTGGGCATCGAAATGGGGGGCCCCGGGATGGTGGTTTTGGCTCTTTTCTCCTCCACAGCTGGGGGTTTCAGTCGGCATGGGGGGCCCCCCGGGATGGTGGTGTTGGCTCAAAAGGGCCCCCTCCACCCAGCTGTGGGTGAAACAGCATGTGGGACCCCTTTTATAGTGGGTTTTGGGCTTAGGGCCCCCTAAAGCAGCTGTGGGTGAAATTTCAGCTTTGGGGGGCCCCCCCGGGAAAGGTTTGGTGTTGTCTCTATGGCCCCCAAGCATTTGGGTGCAGCCCAGCATTTTGGGGCCCCTGGATGGTGGTGTTGGCTCTATGGCCCCTTCAGCAGTTTGGGGGTTTGCAGTCAGCTTGGGGGGGGGGCCCCGGGATGGGGGGTTTTTGGCCCTTATGGTCCCCCAGAAGTTTTGGGGGGTGCAGCCCAAAATGGGGAGCCCCTGGATTGGTGTTGGGTCTGTGGCCCCCCCCGCAGCTGTGGGTACAGTCAGCTGGGGGGGCCCCCCGGGGAAAGGGGTGGTTTTGGGCTCTTTTGGCCCCCCTTTTCCAGCACCCCGTGGGGTTCCCCAGTCAGCATGGGGGCCCCCTGGATGTGGTGTTGGCTTAGGGCCCTTCCTCCACCCAGATGTGGATATAGTCAACTGTGGGGCCCCGGGAAATGGTGGGTTTTGGGCCCCCTTTTTGTCTCCCCCCCAGAAAGCTGTGGGGTTGCAGTCAGAATGGGGGCCCCCTGGAGGGTGGTTTTGGGTTTTGGGGCCCCCTCCACCCCTGTGGGGCAGTAAAGCATGTGGGACCCCCGGGATGGGGGTTTTGCCTATGGCCCCTCCACAGCTATGGGTGCAGCAGCATGTGGGGCCCCTGGTTGGTGGTGTTGGCTCTAGGGCCCCCCCTGGGATCAATAAAGCATTTTGGGGCCCCCTGGATGGGTGGTTTTTGGCTCAAAATGGCTCCTCCAACAGCTTTTTGGGTGAAAGGTCAAAATTTTTGTGGAGCCCCTGGTGGTGGTTTTGGGTCTAGGGGCCCCCCCAAGCAGCTGTGGGTGCGGGCAGCATGGGGGGCCCCCTTTTGGAGGGAGGGGTTTTGGGTTTTTAGGGCCCTCCACAGCTGTGGGGGCAGTCAGCAGGTGGGGCCCCTGGTGGTGTGTTTGGCTCTATGGCCCCCTAGCAGCTGGTTGGGTCAGCCCGCGGGGGGGCCCCGGGTGGTGGTGTTGGCTCTATGGCTCCTCCAGCAGCTGGGGGGGGGGTTTGCGGGCCAGTGGGGCCCCGGGGAGGGGTGGTTTTGGGCTCTAAGGCCCCCTTCCAGCAGTGTGGGTGCAATCACCCCATGTGGGGCCCCGGGATGGGGTTTTGGGCTCTATGGCCCCCCAGCACTGTGGGTGCAGCCCAGCATGTGGGGCCCTCGGGAAATGGTGGTGTTGGCTTCATGGCCCCTTGCAGCAGCTGGGGGGTGCGCCCAGCATGTGGGGCCCCTGGATGGGGGGGTGGCCCAAATGGCCCCTCCACAGCTGTGGGGGGCATTCAGCATGGGGGGCCTCGGGATGGTGGTTTGGTTTTGGGTTTCCTCTTTTCCCCTTCCAGAAAAGCGGGTGGGTGCAGTCAGCATCGGGGGGCCCTGGATGGGTGGTTTTTTTGGCTCTTTTGGCTTCTCCAGCAGCTTGGGGGCAGTCAGCAGTGGACCCCCTGGATGGGGGTTTTTGGGCTCTAGGGCTCCTCCAGCAAGCTGTGGGTGCAGTCAGCATGTGGACCCCCGGAGGGTGGTGTTGGCCCCTAGGGGCCCCTCCACGGCTGGGGGTGCAGTCAGCAGGGGGGGCCCCCTGGATGGTGGTGTTGGCTCTATGGCCCCTCCAGCCTGGGGGTGGTTTTTCAGAAATGTGGGACCCCGGAGGGTGGGTTTGGCCTCTATGGCCCCCCCAAGCAGCTGGGGGGTGGAAAGGTTCAGCATGGGGGGGCCTGGATGGGGGTGTTGGCTTTTATGGCCCCTCAAGGCAGCTGTGGGGTCCCGTCAGCATGGGGGCCCCGGAATGGGGGTGTTGGCTCAAATGGCCCCTCCAGCAGCTGTGGGGGTCATTTCGCAATGGGGGGCCCCGGGAAAGGGGGGTGTTGGCTCTATGGCCCCCCCACAGTTTGGGAAATAGTCAGCATGGGGGGCCCCCTGGAGGGTTGGTTTTTGGCTCTATGGCTCCTCCAGCACTTGGGTGCAGTCAGAATGTGGAGCCCCTGGATGGGGGTTTTGGGGGGCCCTGTGGCCCCTCCAGCAGCTTTTGGGGTTACAGTCAGCATGGGGGGCCGGGGGAAATGGGTGTTTGGCTTTTTATGGCCCCTCCACCAGCTGAGGGAGCAGTCAGCATCTGGGGCCCCGGAAATTGGTGGTGTTGGCTCTATGGCTCCCCAGCAGTTGGGGAAATATATTTGCATGGGGGGGCCCCTGGATGGGGTGTTGGCTCAAATGTCCCCCCAAAGCAGCTGTTGGGTGCAGTCAGCATGGGGGGCCCCCTGGATGGTGGTGTTGGGCTCTATGTCTCCTCCACAGCTGGGGGGTGCAGTCAGCATGTGGCCCCCGGGATGGGGGGTTTTTGGCTCTAGGGCTCCCCCAGCAGTGTGGGGTGCAGTCAGAATGTGGGGCCCCTGGATGGGGGGGTGTTGGCTCTATGCCCCCCCCCTGTGGATGCAGTCAGCATGTGGGGCCCCGGGGTTGGTGGGTTGGCTTTTATGTCCTCCCAACAGGGGGGGGGTGCATTAAGAATGTGGGGGCCCCTATGGTGGTTTTGGGTTATGGCCCCCCCGGGCAGCTGTGGGTGCAGCGCATGGGGGGCCCCCGGGATGGGTGTTGGTTTTTATGGCCCCCCAGCAGCTGTGGGTGCAGTCAGCTTTGGGGGGCCCCCTGGATGGTAGGTGTTGGCTCAATGGCCCCTCCACCCAGCTGTGGGTGCATTTCGGGGGCCAATGTGGGGCCCCCGGTTTGGTGGTTTTTGGCTCTATGGCTCCCCCAGCGCTGGGGGTGCCAGTCAGCATGGGGGCCCCCCGGGTTTGGGGGTTTTTTTGGTTTCTTTTAAACCCTGCAGCAGCGTGGGGGGCAGTCAGCATGTGGGGCCCCGGGAATGGGGGGTGTTGGCTCTTTTGGTCCTCCGCAGCTGTGGGTGCATTCAGCATGGGGGGCCCGGATGGGGTTTTGGGCTCTAGGCCCCCCCAGAAAGCTTTTGGGTGCAGTCGCATGGGGGGCCCCCTTTGGAAATGGTGGGTTGGCTCATGGCCCCTCCAGCAGCGGGTGGGTGCAGAAAGCATGGGGGGCCCCGGGAGGGTGGTTTTGGGCCCTCTTTTGGCCCCCCCAGCAGCTGGGGGTGCAGTCACCCTGGGGGGCCTCGGGAAAGGTTTTGGTTTTTGGCTCTAGGACCCTGCGGGCAGCTGTGGGTGCGGGTCAGAAAGGGGGGGCCCCGGGGATGGTGGTTTTGGGCTCTATGGCTCCTCCACAGGTTGGGTGCCTTAAAGCATGGGGGGCCTCGGGAATGGTGGGGGGTTGGGCCCTCTATGGACCCTCCAGCAGCTGTGGGTGCAGTCAGCCTGTGGGGCCCCGGGGTGGGGGGTTTTGGCCCTCTATGGTTTCCTCCAGCAGCGGGGGGGTTTGCAGTCCGGGCATGTGGGGGCTCCCTGGAGGGTGGTGTTTGGCTTATGGTCCTCCAGCGCGTGGGTGCAGTCAGAAAATGGGGAAGGAAAGGGCCCCTGGGATGGGGGGTTTTGGCCTATGGCCCCTCCACGGGCTGTGGGTGCAGCCCAAGCATTTTGGGGGCCCCGGAAATGGTGGGTTGGTTTATGGCCCCCCCAAACCCAGCTGGGGGGGGCAGCAGCATGTGGGACCCCCGGGTGGGTGGTGTTGGCTCTAGGGCCCCCCTCCAGCAGTGTGGGTGCAGCCCAGAAAGGGGGGGCCCTGGAGGGGGGGTTTTTTGGCCCCAAGGGCCCCCCCCCAAGCAGCGGGTGGGGTGCATTTCAGCATGTGGGGCCCCGGATGGTGTTTTGGCTCTATGGCTCCCCCTGCAGCTGTGGGGTGCAGCCCCGCATGGGGGGCCCCCTGGATGGTGGTTTTGGGCTTATGGTCCCCCAGCAGATGGGAAATAGTCAGCATTGGGGCCCCGGGAGGGGTGGTTTTGGCTTATGGCTCCCCCAGCGCTGTGGGTGCAGTCAGAATGTAGCCCCCTGGATGGGGGGTTTTGGGGCCCTGTGGCCCTCCAGCAGCTGTGGGTACAGTCAAAAATGTGGGGCCCCGGGGAGGGTGGTGTTGCTTTAGGGCCCCCCCACCCAATTTGGTGGGGGGCCAGTCCAGAGGGGGGGCCCCCTGGATGGTGGTTTTGGGCTAATGGCCCCCCTTTCCACAATGGGGATATAGTCAGAGGGGGGGGGCCCCTGGATGGGGGGTGTTGGCTCTATGCCCCCCTCCAGAAAGCTGGGGTGCATTTCAGCATGGGGGGCCCCCCCCTGGATGGGGTGTTGGCTCTTTTCCCTCCGAGCTTTTGGGTGCGGGCCCGGGGCATGTGGGCCCCCCTGATGGGGGGGAGGTTTGGCTTATGGCCCCCTCCGCAGTGTGGGTGCGGGTCAGCATGGGGGGCCCCGGGAAGGGTTTGGTTTTTGGCCCTCTATGGCCCCCCCCCCTGGGTTTCCCGTCAGCTTTGGGGGGCCCCCCTGGATGGGGGTTTTTGGCTCTATGGCTCCTCCAACAGCTTGGGTGCAGTCAGAATGGGGGAAACCCCCCTGGATGGTGGTGTTTGGCTTATGCCCTCCTCCCGGGCCTGTGGGTCAGTCGGGAAATGGGGGGGCCCCTGGATGGTGGTGTTGGGTTTCTATGGCCCCCCCAAAAAGCAGCTGTGGGTGCAGTCCCCAATTTTGGGCCGGCCCCTGGATGGGTGGTGTTTGGCTTTAGGGGCCCCCCCCAAAAGCAAGCTGTGGGTTGGCAGTAAAGATGTGGGGCCCCCTGGATGGTGGTGTTTGGTCTATGGCCCCCCCAGCGCTGTGGGTGCAGTCAACTGGGGGGGCCCCCCCCCCCCCCCTGGAGGGGTGGTGTTGGGCCCTCTAGGGCCCCCCAGCAGTTTGGGGGGTGAGCCCGATGGGGGGCCCCCTTTGGTTTGGTGGTGTTGGCTCAAATTGGGACCCTGAAAAAAAGCTGTGGTGCATTTCAGCATGGGGCCCCCCGGATGGTGGTTTTGGTTTCTATGGCTCCCCCAAAGAAGCTGTGGGTGCTTTCAGCAGGGGGGGGTCCGGATGGTGGTTTTTTGGGGCTCTAAGGGCCCCCTTTTCCACACTGGGGTCAGTCGGGCATGGGGGCCCCTGGAGGGTTTTTGGGGGTTGGCTCTATGCTCCCCCAAAGCAGCGTGGGTCAGTCAGCATGGGGGGCCCCTGGTTTGGGGGGTGTTGGCTCTAGGGGGACCCCCAGCAGCTGTGGGTGCAGTCGGCTCCAGATACCTGTGACAACCTCCCAGGACCTTATAGAGTCCCTCCTCGCCCGTATTCTGCACACGTCGATTGCTCTGAATATTAGCTGCTGGTTTTAGAAAGGGGTAAACCTCGGTTTTTTTTGTGTCCGCGGGCCCCTTTGGTGCAGAGCTATGTGTCGCCATAGTTACAGACTACAAACAAACCAGGTGCAGTCTGATCCTACAGTCTGTATTTTCGCAAGAAAATAAATTAACCCATTCCTGCCCTCTGCTCTCCTGGATTGTCTGGGAGTCTGTGACTCTGCAAAGCTCCAGAAGCTGCCACTAGATGGCGATCACTACATGGACACAGAAGAGTAGGAAAGTCAAGACTTGTGGCAAAGTTGCTTTTGTTTTTAGACGCACTGGAAAAAAAATCTCTAAAGATACCAAAATTTTTTAACATATTTACCTCAATTTGGGTTTTGTTTTGCTTCTTTCTGGGAAAAACTGGGGACATTTGGTTTTCCCTTTGATTGGGAACCAAGTTTTCCTAGATCTCTAAATAAAAAGAAACTTTCTTTGCTATTTTGACCCAAAATTTGGGCACGGGGGTGCTCACTAGGGAAAAAAGGCAGATTCGCTGTGTAGGAGGAAAGATGTGTTGAAAGGATTTCCAATGGATTTAAAAAAAAATAAAAACTACCCTCTTCCCCAAATTTCCTAAAAAAAAAAATTACCCCAAAATTTACCTTTCCCCCCTCACCACCGTTTCCCGAGCTCCATTTCCCCCTCTCCCTTTACTGATGACGTCCTATTCATGGGTCACATGATGCTGCAGCAATCACGACCCTTTTGGTCACATGAAAGCTACGTCAGCCATGACCTTGGGGGTCACATTTATGTTGCAGCCAAACCCGGGCCTCTTGGTCAACATGATGCTGCGCCAATCACCCGACCTCTATGGCACATGAAAAATGAAACCAATCCCCGCCTCTTTGGGGCACACGTGCGCAGCCCAAACCCCGACCTTTTTTGGTCACAAGATTTCTTTCAAACCAATTGGGTGAAACCCCTGTGGTCACATGAAGCGGGAAACAATTTTCCCTTTAGCTTGTGGTCACATGATGCTGAGCCAATCCCTGTCTTTTTGTGGTCCCCATGAATTTCTGCAAACCCAAACCCCGGGCCTTTTTGTGGTCACATGATGCGCCCCCAATCCCTGACCTCTGTGATCACATGATGCTGCAAGCCAATCACTGACCTCTGTGGTCACATGATGCTGCAGCCAATACCTTCGTACCACATTGATGCTGCAGCCAATCCCTGACCTCTGTGAATCACATGATGCTGCAGCCAATCCTGACCTCTGTGGTCACATGATGCTGTCAGCCAATCACTGACCTCTGTGAGTCACATTGATGATGCAGCCAATCACTGGCCTCTGTGGTCACATGATGCTGCAGCCAATCACTGACCTCTGTGATCACATGATGCTGCAGCCAATCCCTGACCTCTGTGGTCACATGATGCTGCAGCCAATCCCTGACCTTTGTCGTCACATGATGCCGCAGCCAATCACTGACCTCTGTGGTCACATGATGCTGCAGCCAATGACTGACCACTGATGTGGTCACATTGGGGTACTGCGCTGCAGTCCACAACCTTGGTCACATGATGCTGCAGCCAATCCCTGACCTTTGTCGTCACATGATGCCGCAGCCAATCACTGACCTCTGTGGTCACATGATGCTGCAGCCAAATACTGACCTCTCTGGTCACATGATGCTGCCGCCAATCACTGACCTCTGTGGTCACATGATGCTGCAGCCAATCCTTGACCTCTGTGGTCACATGATGCTGAGGCCAATCACTGACCTCTGTGGTCACATGACGCCATCACTGACCTCGGGAAGTGGGGAAGCCCCGGCATACAGCCGATCCACCCCACCCCATTGACTACATTGTGTCCGTCAGGTTTCGGCGGAGGTGTCCGTCATCACGCTGCGCTGCATTTTCTGTCATTGCTGGAATCTCATCACTTGTTCCATGAAACTGGGAAGTAAGATAAAACTTTACAACTTGTTATAGAAAGAAACCCCCAGATGGAGGGTGCAGGCCAAAACTGAAAGGCCGCCGCTTAGACGACCGCGGGGACACAAACTGGCCACAAGATGTCACCAAAGATGATGGCAATGGGCGGCTTCTCCAGCGACAGCGGAGGTGGCTGCCGAATGATGAACGCCGCACAGCTCCAGGCAGGTGGAAGGGAGGCGAGAAGCACCAGGTGTCACGTCAGAGCATTCGTAACCATTCCCATCAGTGCGGTCTGCGTGCTGGACGACTTGACTGCACCACCAGGCTCAGACATCATGGGCTGGGCCAGGGAGCATCTACACTGGACGAGGGACCAGTGCTCCCCAGTACTGTTCAGTGATGAAAGTCAATTCACTCTGAGCAGAAATGATGGAGTCAACGATGCTGGAGACGTCACGGAGAGCGCTGTGCATCAGCCGGGTCAGGTCCCCTTGCCCATTGTCTAGCACACAGACCGCGCTGATGTAACCGGTTACGAATGGTCTGACGTGACACTTGCCGCCTCTCGCCTCCCTCCTGCCTGGAGTTGTGCGACATTCATCATCCGGCTCCGCAGGGCATTGGTTACAATGAAGCGCTCATCAGTGTGTGATGGAGACCAAGGATGTCCACTTCTTTGCCTTTCTGTGACTCTTCCAGTCTCTCTGTATCTGATACAACCTGCTGATGACATTCTAAGCTCAGTTGCCACTTCCGTCTGAGAGCCTCCTGCTGGAAATGGCGAGGTCCTGCTGACCAATGGTAAGGTGTTGTCTTGGTCTCATGAGGTCACAGTGTGAACAGCAGGATGAGGAGGACGGTTCAATCCCAATTCACATTGATCCCCTAAATGAATTGGGCGATTCAGGGATCAAACACCTGTCGGGGATTTTGCCATTAAGCTCCTTGTTATGTTCACATGGCGTAATCTGGAGCGCATTTCGCACTGAATCCTTACCTCACATTATATAACAGGCTGAAGATCTGCCGCAGAAAATCAGCCTCAAATCTTCGCCTGAAATCCGCGCTTAAGGCTGCGTCCACACAACACAGAACACAATACTCCCCAGATTCTGCGTCTACGTCCACGCGGCTGAGGATAAAATACTCGTCGGATTCTAATCACAACGCGACCAGTATTTTTGCCGCAGTTTTTGGATTTCGTCCGTCCCGTTGATTTGAATAGTTGTATAATCTGATGTTTTCAAGTGAAATATGGTGGATTATAGAAAAGGTTCAAAGTTTTTTGACCCGGTTTTCAGATTTGAAATCCGACCTCAGAAAATGCGAGCTGTTTAGACTTCAGTTCAGAGGTCTATGGGGAAGATTTACAGTTGGATTTTTGCAGATTCTAAATACCGGATCCACTTAAAAAAATCAGTAAATCACTGTCCTGTAGACTTAGCCTGTCTTCACAGAATAGGTTCCTCTCTTCCTTTCTCTCTCTCTACATATAGAGCCCTTAGCACTGACTCACAACCCATAGCAACCAATCAGAGCCCATAGCAACCAATCAGAGCCATAGCAACCAATCAGAGCTCATAGCAACCAATCAGAGCCATAGCAACCAATCAGAGCTCACAGCAACCAATCAGAGCCCATAGCAACCAATCAGAGCCCATAGCAACCAATCAGAGCTCATAAAGACCAATAAGAGCACATAGAAACCAATCAGAGCTCATAGCAACCAGAGCCCATAGCAGACAATCAGAGCCCATAGCAACCAATCAGAGCTCATAGCAACCAATCAGATCTCATAACAACCGATCAGAGCCCACAACAACCAATCAGAGCCCATAGTAACCAATCAGAGCCCATAGCAACCAATCAGAACCCAAAGCAACCAATCAGTGCTCATAGCCACCAATCAGAGCCCATAGCAACCACTCAGCTCATAGCAACCAATCAGGGCCCATAGTAACCAATCAGAGCTAATAGTAACCAATCAGAGCACATAACAACCAGTCAGAGCCCATATCAACCAGTCAGAGCCCATAGCAACCGATCAGAGCCCATAGCAGCCAATCAGAGCCCATAGCAGCCAATCAGAGCCAATAGTAACCAATCAGAGCTCATGGCAACCAATCAGAGCTCATAATAACCAATCAGAGCTAATAGTAACCAATCAGAGCACATAACAACCAATCAGAGCTCATAGTAACCAATCAGAGCCCATAGCAACCAATCAGAGCTCATAGCAACCAATCAGAGCCCATAGCAACCAATCAGAGCCCATAGCAACCAACCAGAGCCCATAGCAACCAACCAGAGCCCATAGCAACCAACCAGAGCCCATAGCAACCAACCAGAGCCCATAGCAACCAATCAGAGCCCATAGCAACCAATCAGAGCTCATAGCAACCAATCAGAGGCATAGCAATCAATCAGAGCCCATAGTCACCAATCAGAGATCACAGCGACCAATCAGAGCCCACAGCGACCAATCAGAGCCCACAACAACCAGAGCTCAAAGCAACCAATCAATCAGAGCTCACAGCAACCAGAGCCCACAACAACCAATCAGAGCTCATAGCAACCAATCAGAGCTCATAACGAACCAATCAGAAGCCCATAACAACCAATCAGAGCTCATAGCAACCAATCAGAGCTCATAACGGCCAATCAGAGCCCATAGCAACCAATCAGAGCTCATAGCAACCAATCAGAGCTCACAGCAACCAATCAGAGTCCATAACAATCAGAGCCCATAGCAATCAATAAGAGCTCAGCTTTTATTTTACCAGAACTCTATTGAAATGAAAGCTGAGCTCTGATTTGTTGCTATGAGCTCTGATTGGTCGCTATGTGCCCTGATTGGTAGCTATGTGCCCTGATTGGTCGCTATGTGCGCTGATTGGTTGTTATGGGTTCTGATTGGATGCTGTGGGCCCTGATTGGTTATTATGAGCTCTGTTTTGTTGTTATGGGTTCTGATTGGTCGCTATGGCCCGATTGTTTGACCCATGGCTCTGATTGGTTGCTATGGGCTCTGATGGTGCTATGAGCTCTGATTGGTTGTCATGAGCTCAGATTGGTTGCTATTGACTCTGATTGGTCGCTATGAGCTCTGATTGGTTACTATGGGCTCTGATTGGTTGCTATGATCTCTCATTGGTTGCTATTGGCTCTGATTGGTTACTATGAGATCTGATTGGTTGCTATGAGCTCTGATTAGTTGCTATGATCTCATAGATTGTGCTATGGCTCTGATTGGATTACTATGAGCTCACGATTGGTTGCTGTGAAGCTCTGATTGATTGCATGAGCTCTGAATTAGTTGCTATGGGCTCTGAAATTTGGTTGCTTATTGGACTCTGGTTGCTATGGCTCTGAATAGGTTCTAGGGCTCTGATTGGTTGCTATGAGCTCTGATTTGGGTTTCTTTTGGCTCTGATGGTTACCCATGACTCTGATTGGTTACTATGAGCTCTGATTGGTTGCTGTGAGCTCTGATTAGTTGCTATGAGCTCTGATTGGTTGCTATGAGCTCTGTTTAGTTGCTATGGGCTCTGATTGGTTGTTATGGACTCTGGTTGTTATGAGCTCTGATTGGTTTTTTATGGCTCTGATTGGTTGCTATGGGCTCTGATTGGTTACTATGAGCTCTGATTGGTTGCTATGTGCTCTGATTGGTTAATATTGGTTAATATGGGCTCTTATTGGTTGCTATGGGCTCTGATTGGTTGCTATGAGCTCTTATTGGTTACTATGAGCTCTGATTGGTTACTATGGGCTCTCATTGGTCACTGTGAGCTCTGATTGGTTGCTATGGGCTCTGATTGTTTGTTATGAGCTCTGATTGGTTGCTATGAGCTCTGATTGGTTGCTATGGGCTCTGATTGGTAGCTATGAGCAACAAAGACAGTCTTACTGCTAAACAGTTTTCATGCATAAGGTTCAAACTGTCTCGTCCTCCTTGACATCTTCTCCCCAGTCGGACCCCATTAGGGCTGTGGTTGTATCAGTCCCCCTCGTGGTGCTGGTGAGCGTTACTCCCAGGAGCCGCGGTGATGTGTCAGGACACGGGGGGGGGGGGGGGGGATGTGCAGTTTAATCTTTTCCAGGTTCCAGCAATATTTTTGGGTCCCGAAGGACCAACAAGTCGGTCGCACATTCTTCCTCTGACGGCTTCTTGCTGCAGAATCAATATTTTTGTTCCGCCCCACGTGGTCAAACCTAAACACTGATGTGTGGATCCGCGTAGCCCCAGACACCGGGGGCGGCATGTGCCGCTGTTGTTTAAATGTGTCCGGGCTGGATTTTTTGTCATCTTTTTTTTTACGTTTCTGAGACCAGGGTTGTGTTTCAGATTTGGGTTAGAGTCAATTTCAAACACAATCTGAACATTTTAAGCCCGAATCCATTTTTGGTTAAAATCGTCAAAAAAAAAAAAAATCAACTATAACCAAAACTCTACCCCTAGTTTAGTGTTAAGAAGGGGTTTTAGGAGGTAACTTACCAGTCCAGAAACAGCCTAACTTTTCGGGCGACATGTATGAAGGAAGGCGCGTCGAAGTGAACTGTCAAGTCTCGTTTTCAGTGTATAATGCGCCTGAATGTATGAAAGTGGTTTTGTGTGATTATAAATGGCGTCTAAAGTCCCCGCCCCTCGCCTGTGTGTTTGGCGCATTATGGAACTTAGGCGCATTAGTAATGCCCCAAACATGTATAAAGGCCATAGATAGGCTGGAAATAAGAGAAGTCATTAGAATAGCATGTCAGTGATAGAAACTATGGGACTGATCCTGCTTGGTGAACCACAGGTCCCAGCAATACCTGTGCTGTGCCGGCTCCTGCTGTATGTAGAATAAAGGGGGAGAGCAGCAGAAATACATTTCACATTTAATGTAGTAAAAATGTAAAAATCTGAACAACATCATCAGTGGTTATTTCATGTCAAATTAGTTTTGGATTCTATTCATTTTAAATCAATTTTATAGGAGATATTTTTATATTTTTTGGGATATTCCATATTTTTAGATTCATTTTATATGATAACATTTATTATTACATTTAAATAATTTCATTTTATATTGTTTGATAATTATCAGAAATTACTTTTTATTATTGCACTGCTGGACGTTGAGAAATATTGGACATTTTTGCCCCTTAGAGCAAATCCAGCTCCACTTCAAATCCTCAGGCTCAGGCAGAGCGCATTAGGATAGGTCTGCCTGTCCGAGCAGTAATGCGCCGAATTTTGCCAAACCACATTCATATATGTGTCTAATATTATAAGTGTGGTGCGACGCCCCCAGAACACCCGCAGAACACCCCCAGAACGCCCCCTCCTGTTGGACGCATTAGAAAGTGTCGAGTCTTACGAACAATGCGCCCAACACATTCATTAGGAGCATTAGACATCGTAGCCGCTCAGTTAGGCGCGTTTTACGCCAGAAGAGGGGTGAAAAACCCGATCATACAGGTCTCCCTTAGTCCGATATCTCGTCTAACCACACTACAAGTTACTTAGGTCCATGGTGATCGGGTCAGCTCCAATTAATTTTTGGTGTTAATCACCCAAAGATGAACTGAAACTGTAAATTTAACTTAGGGTTAAGGATGGATTTTAGGGGTTAAATTTCCAGTCCGGCGACACCACGCTCCGATTACAGCTCGACTTCCCTTCTGATGTCCCTTCTAACCGCACTTCTAGTTACCTAGGCACACGGTTATCGGGTCAGCCCCAATACATTTTTAAGGTAAAAATCTTCCAATAAATTAACTGTAACCCTACCCCAATTTAGGGTTAGAGTTATTTTAAGGGTTAACTTACTGGCCCGGCGATGCGACGCTCCCTTTGCAGCCACACTGTCAGTCTTATGTCCCGTCTAACCTCGCTTCCAGTTGCTTAGGTCCAAGGTTATTGGGACATCTCCAATCCACTTTTGGTGTAAACTACCATGATATGAACTGTAACTCTATCCCTAGCTTAGGGTTAAGGAGCAGTTTTAGAGGTTAACTTACCAGTCCAGTGACACGACGCTCCGATTGCAGCTTAACTTCCAGTGTCATGTCCCATCTAACCCCACTTCCAGTTACTTGAGCACAAGGTTATCGGGTCACCCCAATTAATTTTAAGCAAAATGGCCAAAAAAATCAACTGTAACTGTAACTTAGGGCTGTTTAAATGGTCTTCCAGTTGGATGTTCTATCCAAACCCACTTCTACAGTAGTTTTCTAGGCACAAGGATAGTGGGTCAGCCCCAATCAATATTTGGCAAAAATTGCAAAAAAAATTAAGAATTAGCTGTCATTGTAATTTACCAGTCTGGTGACAAGACGCTCCAATTGCAGCTTAACTTCCAGTGTCAGGTCCTGTCTAACCCCACTTCCAGTTACTTGAGCACAAGGTTATCGTGTCCTCCCAATTAATTTTAAGCAAAATGGCCAAAAAAATCAACTTTTACCATAACTTAGAGTTGTTTAAATGGTCTTAGAGGATAACCTACCGGTCCAGCGACGCGTTGCTTCCATTGTGGTCTAACTTCCAGTCTGATGTTCCATCCAAACCCACTGCTAGTTACTTAGGCACTAGGTTAGTGGGTCAGCCCCAATCAATTTTTGGCAAAAATTGCAAAAAAAACAAAACAAAACAATCAGCTGTCACTGTAATTTACCAGTCCGACGACAAGACGCTCGTGATTGCAGCTTAACCTCCAGTGTCATGTCCTGTCTAACCCCACTTCCAGTTACTTGAGCACAAGGTTATCGGGTCAACCTCAAGTATTTTTTGAGAAAAACTGCAAAAAAAAAAACTGTTAGCACAACCCTCACCCTATTTTGGGTTTAAGGGGTTAAATTACTGGTCTGGCAACACAACGCTCCCATTGCAGCCTAACTTCCACTTCAATGTCCCATCAGACTTCACTTCCCGTTACTTAGGCCCAAAGTTATGGTAAGCGGAAGTGACGCCGAACAGGATGGCGGAACGCGCTACAAAACGGGAAGCTCATGTCCCCGCCGTTTATAAACCCCCTTTAAAAGGGGTTTCTCATACAGGGATTTCTGCTTTTATGTTAAAGATCTTGCAAAAACAGTCACTTTGCAATATGTGTCCATTAACAGTGTCCTACCTATTTCCCAGATATCCCTCTTGTATGGGCTGCATAAAAACCTCAGGTCACTATAGCTAAAAAACCTGTTTGGGGTCTCTCCTGATGGCTGCCGCACTGGTTTCCTATAGCTAAACCTGGGTTTTGATCTCTCCTGATAGGCTGCCTCACGGTTGCTATGCTAAGCCTGTTCAATCTTCCTGATAGGTGCCGACTGGTTGCTATAGCTACGGGCCCGTTTCTCTATCCGGGGTAGGCTGCCAGCATGGTTGCATAGTAAGAGTTTTTCTTCTGAAGGCTGCCATCACTGGTTGCTTAGTACGACTGTTCAATTCTCCTGATGGGTGCCCGCATGGTTGCTATAGCTACAGCCCCGTTTTTTCCCATCATGATAGGCTGCCCCGCCCCGGGTATTTGCTACAGACCTGTTTGCCCCTTTCCTGATAGGCTGCAGGCACGGTTGCTATGCTACGCCCTGTTCAAAACTTCCTG
Source organism: Phyllomedusa bahiana (assembly GCA_025379985.1). Taxonomy (NCBI): domain Eukaryota; kingdom Metazoa; phylum Chordata; class Amphibia; order Anura; family Hylidae; genus Phyllomedusa; species Phyllomedusa bahiana. The sequence continues at coordinate 15,753 of JAODAL010007622.1, forward strand.
TAGGTGCCAGCATGGTTGTATGATTTTAGAATATGGCACGGAAAATTGACAATGAAGGATTCTGATTTTTTTTGTTAAGCATTTGGGTTGGGGACAGGCAGTGACCGCCGTGATTTGCTTTCCTCACAGGTACCTGTTTTTATTACAACAAAAAGTAGCGCTATCTACAGGGCTATTGTTGCCGTCAAAAGTACCAAAAGCCCAACAGATACTGTATAGGGGATCCATCAATATTTGGTGGAATCCAAGGGCACCCTCAGGGCATTATTGTCAGTACTCCTGTCAGGGGCTCTAGTCAATGGTGCGAGATAGGAACTGATATTGGGCAAGAGCCCCGAATGCTTCTGCTGTATGGGGCCCTGAACTTACTAATGACAGCATGGGCATAACTATAGCCATAGCAAAATGCTGTGCAGCCCAAAGGCTGTGGGGTCCCCACTCAGTGAAAAGATACATAGCAGTATTATTATATCTCCAGCTCTACTATGTGGGCTCCCTGATATAAAGCATAATTATTATAATCGTCCAGCTCTAACTATGTGTCCTCCCTGATAATATGGCGGTCTTCTTGAATCTCCAGCTCTACTATGTTGGTTCCCTGATATAATACGTATTATTATATCTCCATCCTACTATCGTGGGCTTCCATGAGTATATGGCAAGTATTATTATAATCTCCAGCTCTACAATGTGTGGTTCCCTGATATATGTCAGTATTATTCTAATCTCCGATCTCTAATATGTGGGTTTCCCTGATATATGGGCGGTAATTATTATATCTTCAGCTCAATTAATGTGAGTTCCTGATATATGGCGGTATTATTATATCTCCAGCTCTATTATGTGGGTTTCCTATATATGACAGTAATTATTATATCTCCAGCTCTACTATGTGGCTCCTGATATATGGCGGTAATATTATATCTCAAGCTCATACTATGTGGGTTTCTCTGATATATGATGGAATTATTAATCTCCAGCTCTACTATGTGGGTTTCCCTATATATGGCGGTATTATTGATATCACCCCAGCTCTACTATGTGAGTTCCCTGTATGTGGCGGTATTATTATATCTCCAGCTCTACTATGTTCCCTGATATATTTATTATCTATTATACAGTAGTTGTGATCCTTCCCTGTAATTCAGAATTGTCCTTAGAAGGCGAGATCACTGGACTGATTAATTTTGGTCAATTGATGAGGGCGAATTCACTACAAAAGGAGATGCTACTCGGGATAGTTAATTGATAACAGTGTCAGACTGGGGTCCCTGGGGACCACCCATAAAGTTCTATTCTCGGGGGCCAACCATTTGTGTTGATTCTTGGGGCCCCACCATAGGTGATGATTCTTGGGGCCCACCAGTAGAGTTGAATTCTTGGTCCACCAGTGAGTTGATTCTTGAGCCCACTAGTGGAGTTGGTCTTGGGACCCACTTGTGGAGATGATTCCTGAGGCCCACCAGTGGAGATGAATCTTGGACCCACCAGTGGAGCTGGATCTTGGAGCCAATCATTGCGATGATCGTGGTACTCACCAGTGAGATGAATCGTGGGACCACCATTGGCTGAATTCCTGGGGCCAGCCATGGAGATGATTTCTTGGTGGACCACCAGTGTGGGATATTCTTGGTACCCACCATGAGCGATTCCTGGGGCCCACCAGGTGGAGCTGATTCCTGGGGCCCACCAGTGGAGCTAATTCTTGGGATCCACCAGTGGAGATGATTTTGTGGGCCCACCAGTGAAATTGATTCTTGTAGCCCACCAGTAAAGATGATTCTCAGGGCCCACCAGTGGAGACATTAAATTCCCGTGGCCCAGCTGTGGAGATTGAGTTCTTGAGAGCCCACAATTGGAGATGATTCTTGTGGCCATCAGTGGAGGTGATTTCCTGGGCCCACCGGTGTATATATTCTTGGGGCCCACAATGGAGTTTAGTTCACAGGTCTCCAACCAGAGGAGCTGATTCTTTGGCCCACAAGTGGAGTTTGATTTCCTGGGGGCCCCCCAGTGGAGTTAATACTTGGGGCCCCAAAAGTGAAAAAAGATTTTTGGGGGCCCCCCCTACAACTACTTTCACAAAGCCTCTTTCTTTCTGCCCTCTTCTTTTTTCTGCAATTTTTCAGTAGACAACTTTGGGGGCCATTTGGGGGCCCCCCGGGTTTTTTTTCCCCTTGGGTTTTCCCCTGTTAAAAGGGCAGTTTTCCAAGGGCGATGGTTTAAAAAAGGAAAAAAAGAGGAAATGAAAAACCCATTTTTTGGAAAACAAAAAGAAAAAACAGGGAAAAAGGAACAAACAACAAAATTTAAAGAAGCATTGGGTTTGAAGAGGCAAAGTGAAAAAACGGCCCCAAAAAAAACCAAGGGAACAAAGGGGCAAAAAACAGAAGACAGAAAAGAAAAAGAAAACAATTTATTTACAATTTGACCCACAATTTTTTAAAATTTTTAAACTAACAACAATTTTTATTGGGAAACCAAAATTTTGGGTGAAAAGCACAACCCCAACTCTCCTTCCCATTGCTGTAGACCAGATTCCCCCCAAATTTTTTTGCCCCAAAAAATTCCAAAGGGAACAACTTCTGCAAAAAAAAATGTTTTGGGCCCGCATTGTAAGAACTTTTTAAAAACGTGGTTCCCCGGACTTTTTTAAATTTTTTTCTTTTGGAAACCAAAAACTGTATTTTAAAAATAAACTTTGTAAATTTATACTTAAAAAAAAAATTAATACCTGGTCCTTTTTCCCAAAAACCCAAAAAAAAAAGCCCTGTCCTCACCCCCTTTCCCCATTCCCCTGCAAAACTAAAGAAATGTTTTTATTGTTTTACCAAAAAGGCCCCTTACGAACGTTACAATTTACACCCCAGTTTTTATGCCGTTTAAACAAGGACTTCCCTCAGGAAACACTCCCCGTATTGGGGGTTGGGCCCCGAGAAAAGAACGATCTGGCGCATTTTACCTTTTATGCCAAACCCGTATTTTTGGGAAAAATGAAAAAGAAGTAATTTTCAATTTTAAGCAATTACAGAGGAGAGGAAAGTTTGTTTTAACTTTTAAAACCCGTTAGCAGGCAAAAAGGACAAGGAAAGGGGCAGTTCAAGCTGGGGGGGGTTTTTTTTAAAACTGCTGTCAAGAGAATGGCTGCAGCTCTGAAAAGTTAACAACAGTGACTTTTTTTGAGTCCTAACTAGTACAATTTTCAAGACACAAGAAAAGAACTGAGGGAATTTAAAACCCCCGAATTTTTCCGGAACAAAAAGTCTTTCAAGGGGTAACTGGGGGGAAAATTCCGATTGCAAAGCATTTTGGGACTTGTAGGGAGAATGCGGAGGGAAATAAATGACACCCCCAAAAGCAGGGAGTTTTCACTGCAAAAAATCATTCCTTTTGATAATGAATAAAAAAGGGAAAATTTTAAAAAAAAGTTCTTTATGTGTTTCCCTTTAAAAACTTTTAAAACCCCCGATAACCCCTTTAAAGGGTTTTATCCTGGATATTTTAAAAAATTTCCCCCTCCATGTTAAAAACCCATTTTTTTTAAATGCAGCACCAAAAAAAAAACCAAACTTTTTAAAGATGATCCCCAAACCTTTCAAAAAAGGAAAATTCCCCCTTTTTCAGAAAAAACCCTTTTGAAAAATTTCCCTTTTTTTTCCCGTCCCCTACAAGGTCCAAAAAAAACAAGGCATAAAAGAGCCCCCTACCACAAGTCCCGGCTCAGGCACCACCCTTTTCCCTGGCTGTTTTTTCTTCAGGGCCCTACATAAAAGGGGAGTGAAAAGCCAATACCACAAGTCTTTGGGCCCGGCACCACCTTTTCCCCGGGCTGGCTGTTCTTCTGCAGGTCATACATACAGGAAGGGTAGACCCCCAAAAACCCCAAGTCTTGGGTCCGGGACCCCCTTTACTCGGTTTTGTTCTTCTGCAGGGCATACATACAGAGCAGTGTAAAAGGCCAAAAACCACAAGTCTGGGTCAAAACTCACCTTTTCCCTGGCTTTTTCTTTTTGCAGGTTTATACATTCAGGGCACGTATACCAATACCACAATTTTGGCTCACCCCACCTTTACCCGGTCTGGCTGTTCTTTTGCAGGTCATACATACAAAGGGGGTTTTAGAGCCAATACCACAAGTCTGGGGTCAGGCACCCCCCTTTTTCCCGGTCTGGGTTTTTTTTCTGCAAAGGGCAAACATACCGGCCCGTGAGCGCCAATACCACAAGTCTGGCTCAGGGACCCCCCTTTTCCCTGGGGCCCGTTCTTTTGCAGGGCAAAACATACAGGGCAGTGGGAAAAAGGGCCCAAAACCACAATCTGGCTCAAGGGAAACCCCCTTAAACCCTTTGGGCTTTTTCTGTTTTTTCTGCATTCATACATACAGGGGAGTGTAGACCAAAACCACAAGGTCGGCTCAGGGACCACCCTTTTCCCTGGGCTGTTTTTTTCTGCAGGTCATACATACAGGACCCTGATAGCCAAAACCAAAAAGTCCCGGGTCGGCACCACCTTTTTTTCCCGGTCTTTTTTCTGCAGGTCATACATACAGATGCAGTGTAGAGCCAAAACCACAAGTCAGGCTCAGGCAAACCCCCCTTTACCCTGGTTTTGGGTTTCTCTTTTGCAAGGGTTTTACATACAGGGCAGAATAGAGCCAAAACCACAATTTTGGCTCAGGGCACCACCTTTACCCTGGGCCCTTTCTTCCAGGGCTTTCATACAGGGGAGTGTAGGGGCCAATACCACAGGTCTGGCTCAGGGACCACCTTTACCCTGGTCTGGGGTGTTCTCCTGCAGGTCAAAACAAAAAGTCGTGTAAAAGCCAATACCACAATTTTGGCTCAGGTTTCCAAACCCTTTTCCCCGGCCGGCTGTTCTTCTTCAGGCATACAAACAGGGGAGTGTAGACCAATACAAAAAGTCGGCTCAGGCAAACCCCCTTTACCCGGGCTGTTCTCCCGCAGGCTACAACAGGGCAGTGTAAAGCCAAAACCCACAATCCCGGCCAGGCACCACCTTTTACCCTGGTCCCGTTTTTTTGCAGGGCTACATAAGGGGAGTTAGGCCAAACCAAAAGGTTTGGGCTCAGGCACCACCTTTACCCCCGGTCTTTGGGTGATCTTCCCGCATTCATACATACAGGGCAGTGTAGAGCCCCTTACCCCAAAACTGGCTCAGGGACCATCCTTTTCCCTGGTCTGTTCTTTTTTGGGAGGCCAAAACCCTACAGGGCAGTGTAAAACCAATACCCCAAGTCTGGCTCAGGCACCACCTTTTTTCCCCCGGCCCGGCTTTTTTCCTTTCCCGCAGTCCCTACATACAGGGGATGTAACCCCAAAACCACAAGTCGCTCAGGGGACCACCTTTACCCGGTCGGTTTTTTTTCAGGTCCTACCTACAGGGCAGTGTAGAGCCAAAAAACCCCAAGTCTGGCTCAGGCACCACCCTTTCCTTGGTCTGGCTGTTTTTTCTGCAAGGGCAAACATACAGGACAATTTAGAGCCAATACCAAAAAGTCTTTGGGTCAGGCACCCCCTTTACCCGGTTTGGTTTTTCTGCAGGTCATACAAACAGGCAGTGGAAAGCCAAAAACCCCCAAATCTGGCTCAGGCAAACCCCCATTTAAACCCCGGTCTGGCTTTCTTGCGCAGGGGCATATATACATGGGCAGGTAAGCCAATACCCCAATCTGGGGTCAGGCACCACCTTTACCCTGGTCTGTTTTTTTCCCGCAGGTCATACATACAGGTCAGTGAAAAACCAATACCAAAGAGTCCCCGGGTCAGGCACCACCTTTCCCCCGGCCCGTTTTATCTGCAGGTCAACAACAGGGCCGGGGTTTTGAGCCCAAAACCCCAAGTCTTGGGTCCCGGCCCCCCTTTTCCCCTGGTCCCGGCGTTCTTTTGCCCGGTTTTACATACAGGGGAGTGGAGAGCCAATACCACAAGTCTGGGGGTCAGGCACCACCTTTTAAACCCCGGCCCGTTCTTCTTCAGGTCATACTACAGGGCAGTTTAGAGCCAATACCACAAGTCCCGGCCCGGCACCACCTTTTCCCTGGGCGGGCTGTCTTTTTCAGGCCCTACTACAGGGCAAATGGGAAAGCCAAAACCACAAGTCTGGCCTTTAGGGACCAACCTTTTTCCCTGGTTGTTCTTTTCAGGCTATACATACAGGCATGAGACCAATACCCCAAGTCTGGCTCAGGCACCCCCTTTTCCCTTTCCTGGTCTGTTTTTTTTCCCGGAGGTCAAACATACAGGGCAGGTAAGCCAATACACAAGTCTGGCTCAGGCCCCCACCTTTACCCTGGTCGGCTGTTCTTCTGCAGGGCATACATACAGGCAGTGTAGACCAATTTCCAAAGTCTGGCTCCGCACCACCAAAACCCCCGGCCTTTTTTCTTCGCAGGGCATACAAACAGGGCAAGGGGGACTCAATACCACAAGTCTGGCTCAGGCACCACCTTTTTCCCTGGTCTGGCTGTTTTTTCGCAAGGCAAACATAAAAAGGGGATGTAGAGCCAATACCCAAGTCTGGCTCAGGCAGCAAACCTTTACCCCGGTCCCGGTCCTTTTTTTCTCAGGTCATACATACAGGGCATTTTAAGTCCCTACCACAAGTCTGGGTCAGGCACCACCTTTTAACCCCCGGGCTTTGGGTTTTTTTCTGCAGGTCAACATTTCCGGGGCCCGTTTTTAGAGTCAATACCACAATTTTGGCTCAGGCACCACCTTTACCCTGGTCTTTTTTTCTGTGGTCATACATACAGAGCAGTGGGATAGCCAATACCCCCAAGTCTGGCTCAGGGCCCCCCTTTTTCCCTTGGGCCCGGGCTGTTTTCGCAGGGTCATCCCTACAAGCCAAATGTATAGCCAATACCCCCAATTTTGGGTCAGGCACCACCTTTTTTCCCTGGTTTTGGGGTGTTCTTCTGCAAACATACATCAAGCATTTTAGAGCCAAACCAAAACCCTCTGGCTTTAGGCATCACCTTTTTCCCGGGGCTGTTCTTTTGCGGGTCATCCCTACAGGACAGTGAAAAACCAATCCACAAGTCGGCTCAGGGACCACCTTTACCCGGTTTTGGGTGTTTTTCTGCAGGGCAAACATACAGGGCAGTGTAGAGCTAAAACCACAAGTCTGGTCAGGAACCACCTTTTCCCTGGTCTGGCTGTTTTAACTGTTTTTTGGGGACCCGAGATTTCCGCAAAAAACGCTCCTAAAACTTTTGGGACATTAAAAAAGGGACTTATCGCGCCAAAGTTGGAGTGGGACCTGTTTTTTTTAAAAATTTTTATTGCCAAATACAGCAAAAAATGGCAGCCCCCCCTTTATACATGTCGCCGGGGAAAAATGAAAATGGGGACTAAGGGGGTTTACAAAACGCATTATAATGTCATTATGGGCAAATTCAGCGTCCCCGGTTTTTCAGGGACATCGTTAGAGAATAAAACTGTCTAATATGTAATTTCATAGACTCCAATGTACAACTTATATTCTCCCAAGAACCGAGGGAAAAGCCCTAAAAATCAAGAATTGTATCCCAGAAAACCTTCTTAAAAAATGTCTGCTCTTTTGGGAAAAACGCCGATCAAAAATGGGCCCCTTTTCAAATTGACAAGCAATATATAACTGTTTTTAAAGGGGTTTTTTCCTTTTTTGGAAATTTCCTTGTCATTGCCCGATTACTCTAATCTTACTTATTCCTGTTCAGAGAACAATAAAGCGATCATTATGACATTACCTACTATTTGTAATTAAAACCCATATAGAATTTTAAACAGCAAACTGCAGAAGGTTTTGGGGTTGTCTTCCCGGTCATTCAAAATTTCTCTCTCACAGGTAGAGAAGGACAATATTTTATATGTAATTTTTAATTGCATAGGACTGGGGAAATAAATTAAAAAAAAATAATAAATTAAAAAAACATTTTTTAAGGAAAATCCCTTCCCTTTTTGATGGGAAATTTCCCCCCCATTATTGTGTTTTCCAAAAAAGTAGGCAAATTTCCAAACAACACTTTATAAGTAGGGGGCCAGCCCTGGGCCCTCCATCGTTCTGCACAATGAAGGGGTACTGGGAAACTTGTTTTCCTTTTTTCCCCCGCAAGAGAAATCTTGTAAAACGACTGCGTGTAAATAATTACTGCCCCTTTAAAGGTTTTTTGGGGCCCGGGAGGGGTCCCGAAAAGGGTTTCACCCAATACAAACCCAAAAAGGGGCCCTTTCCAAAAAAACGGGGGTCATGTTAGGGCTTGTTCACACCCAAGAAGGAAATTTTTGCATGGAAAACGCCCGAAAGCACCTTTTCCTGATACTTCATAGGGTCCCCAAAAGGGATCGGCCAAATTTACCAAAACGAAAAAAAAATTGTCAAGTTTTTCACCCCCCGGGAGCCCAAAACCCGGGGGAAAAAAGCGCCAAAATAGGAGTGGACTTAAAAAAGGGAAAGGGGAAATAATTAAAAAAAGGAAATTCGAAAATTTCCCCTTTTTCCCCCCGGATCCACTTCTGGACTGATTAAAAAAACTGCATTAAAAACTGCTCTGTGTGAACCCAGGACTTGCAGAACCCCCTAAGCTCTATTTGCTTCAATACAGCTACGGTAATGCTGGTAACCCAACTTTGGGCCCAACCCCAGAATGGGCCCAAACCGCTTTCCCCACCCCATGGGTTTAACCCAAACCCCCAAACCCCTGTGGGATCTGTAGTGGTCATCTTAGGTGTCGTCACCCACTTTTTTATGATTTTTTTTTGGGGTTTTTGCCAAACCCCTCTTTCTTCCCTGTAATCTAAAGCTTTAAATTTCCCTTTTCCGTCTGGGTTGGGGGGAGAATTTCCCTTTTTAATTTGCCCCCAATAGAAAGATATGTACATAGAAAAATTTTTGACTGGTTTTTAAAATTTTTTTTCCCCATGTTATACACACACACACATATATTATTTATTTATATAGCCCCAACCAACTCCGTAGCACTTTACAATTAAGAGGGTATAAGTACAGACAAAAAGCAAATATTACTCAGTAAAAAAGTACTTACAGATCATACACAAGGTGTGAGGGCCCTGCGCTTATGTGCTTACAGTCTATTAATGTAAACATAAAAAATATATAAAAATATATAAAATATATATTTTAAATTTTTATATATAAAAATACGAGAGAAGGGGAGCGAGATGGAGCGAAGAAAGAGAGAGCCAAAAATTTAATATATATATAACCCGTTTATACATGAAAATATTTTTTATAATGCAAGTGGGGTTAAAGAAAAATTTCAAATGTATAAATTTTAATAAAGTGTAAAATATTTTAAAAATTGTAAATTCCCTTTTTTATGATTTTATGGATTATATTTTTATAATTGTATTGTGTTAAAAATATAAAGGTTTCATAAAATATACACATATACAATAAATAAATATACATAAATACATATATACAAAATATAAAATATTTAAAACATGTAATACAATCTATAAATTTATACACATAATAAAATATAAATGTACACACAATACATTTATATATATACAGACACACATGCAATATATAAATATGTACATGTACAAAGTATATACCTACATACAATATATAAATATATACATGTATAATACAATGTATACACATACAATATTTAAACATATACAACATAAATACATATATAACTATATACACACACAATACTATATATATGAATTGTATAGGACAGAGCTCCCTGCATTTAATGACATTTGAGCTGCTATTAAATGTTATGTTTTGTAAAGGCCCCCCTGGCTCGCCCTGACCGCCGCAGGCTGGGAGTTGTAGTCCTTCCAGCACCGGTTGCAGCTGCACTGCAGATACAATGTTGCAGGACAGAAGCTCGGACGTTCCTTTTCTGCATTTTGGCTCGTGCCTCTCTCTGCTACTTCCTGTCCTGGGTTTATCTGCTTGTAATGCTGGCAGATCAGGGGTCCAAAAAAAAAAAAAAGAAAAGATGACAGTCTGTGATGAGTGGGAGGAGCCTGCAGCAGTGACACATCTACTCACAGCGTCCCATATACTATACAGCAGCTGCTGATGTCATCAGGAATCACTGAAATCCAACACCAGCAGCAGCAGCAGGCAGGAGGCTCCTGCAGCCACAGACAAGCTGAGCTCCACCAGAGCTGCTGACTACAGAGCCCAGCTGGCCCAGAGGACCTGGAGCACAAGCCAGCCAGGTGCAATGTGCCACTGATGGGTGCCAGTGCCTGCAAGCCATGCCCAGGTGTGGACGTGCCCTCAACTACCTGACTCTCCCACTTGGCTTCTGATTTCGGTTAGATCTCAGCTGTGTGGACAAATGCAGACAAATGCATTTAGGAGCTCAAAGGACAAGGAGTGGATACATCTCTCCCACAGCAAAAACGTAAGTGCCCAGGGGGAAGGCATGGTTCCTGTCACTGCCGAAGGGAACCCCCCAGACTGGGGGCGCAGACCCCTAGACTGGGAGCTGCAGACCCCCAGTGGGAGTGCGACCCCTAGACCTGGGAGCTGAGGGCCCCCTAACCTGGGAGTGCAACCCTAGATCTGGGTGCTGCAGACCCCCTAGGACCTGGGACCTGCAGACCCTCTAGACATGGGACCTGCCAGACCCTCAGACCTGGGACCTGCAGACCCTCTAGACCTGGGACCTGCAGACCCTCTAGACCTGGGACCTGCAGACCCGCTAGACCTGGGACCTGCCGACCCCCGTGACCGGGGACTGCAGACCCCCTAGACCTGGGACTGCAGACCCCCTAGACTTGGGACCTGCAGACCCCCTAGACTTGGGACCTGCAGACCCCCTAGACTTGGGACCTGCAGACCCCCTAGACTTGGGACCTGCAGACCCCCTAGACCTGGGACCTGCAGACCCCCTAGACCTGGGAGCTGCAGACCCCCTAGACCTGGGAGCTGCAGACCCCCTAGACCTGGGAGCTGCAGACCCCCTAGACCTGGGAGCTGCAGCAGACCCCCTAGACCTGGGACCTGCAGACCCCCTAGACCTGGGACCTGCAGACCCCCTAGACCTGGGACCTGCAGACCCCCTAGACTTGGGACCTGCAGACCCCCTAGACCTGGGACCTGCAGACCCCCTAGACTTGGGACCTGCAGACCCCCTAGACTTGGGAATAGATTGCAAGCCTTTGTGCACCAGTCTGAGCCTTGTAGCCAGGATTCTGATTGGACTGGTGACTTTGATAGTTCACGTCTCATCTGCAGAAAGCTGGGGAATGAATTGCAGGTTCACGTGTTGCAAGCTCTGTTCTCCTGCTTGTTGTGTCTTTAGCGTCATCTGCTTTAGATTGTAAGCTCCTGCAGACAAAGTTCTCGATCATCTTCTATTGGGTTCCATGTTATTGCTTATTCCAGTCCATATTTGGTTCCTATTATGTTATTTATGTAGCTTATAGCCTATTGACATAGTGTATTACATACTTATTATGATTTATGTAGCAGATCATGTATTTATTATGATTTACACAGTATATTACATATGATTGTTGTAGAATATAATGTATTTGGTTTGATTCATATAGTATGTAACATTTTTAGTATGATGTATGTGGCTTATTACGTATCTACATAGTATATTACATACTTATTATGATTTATGTCGCCTATCGTATTTTTTATGATTTACATAGTATATTTCGTATGATTTTTGGAGCATTTGATGCATTTGGTTTGATGTATGTAACAACCTGAGTATGATATATGCGGCTTATTATGTATTTACATAGCATATTACATACTTATCATGATTTATATACATTGGATATTCTTCATTATAGTTTAGGCTTGGTTCACATCCGCATCAGAGGAGCCATACAGAGTATGCAGCACTATTGGGTCTTTTAGTTAAATGTCTATAGAGCTACGCCAACCTGCCACTTTGTCTTGAATGATTGCCTCATAATGTAGCGTCAATGAGTCTCCTATGTCAGTGAATTTCTGCTTGTCATGATTTACTGTGCCTAAAGCTTCTCCTGGAGCGCTCCCCTGCAACCTGTGCCCGACTCACCTCATTGTTGCCAGTGGGTTCCATTGGGAGCCATTGGTTTCTGTCATGTAACGGATCCAGTGTCAACTCTGTGACGGAGGCTCCAAACAGGACCTGGGCCTTATTTAACAACTTTACTATTATCTATATAGCTCCAACATATTCCATAGCGCTGTACAGAGAGCACACTATATAATAGAAGGCTAATTACATTTTTTTAAAAATCATGTTTTGGGATTTTAGGATATTTGTCATGATTTGCTATGTCTAGGACTTCTCTTAGAACAGTCATCTATAACCATGTTGGGAGTTGTAGTCTTGCAACAAGTTAGGGATCACTGTCCTGGAACTACGCCAGTCTGCAACTTTGTCCTGAATGAGAGAGTTCTGGCTGAGACTTGCAATGTAGCAGCATACTTTATCTTAATGAACTTCTGTTCCTCATGACTTGCTATGCCCTAGAGCACTCATACGCAACCTGAGCCCAGGAATGCTGGGAGTTGTAGTTTTGTAACAGGTTAGGGATCAGTGTTCTGGAACTATGCCAGTCTGCAACTTTGTCATGAATGAGACAGTCCTGGCTGAGACTTGCAATGAGTCACATACTTTATCTTAATGAACTTCTGTTCCTCATGATTTTCTATGCCCTCCAGCACTCATCTGCAACCTGAGCCCAGGCATGCTGGGAGTTGTAGTTTTGTAACAGGTTGGAGATCACTGCCCTAGGACTACGCCAGCCTGTCACTTTGTTGTGAATGAGGTTGTACCTTCTTGGATTAGTAACATAGTCTTATGTTCATCTCAATGAGTTTCTGTTTGCCATGATTTGCTGTGTCTAGAGCTTTCCCTAGAGCACTCCTCCAACTTTGTCGTGAATGTGGTTGACCCGGCAGAGGGTTGCATATGTTCAGCCCAATGAATATCTGTTAGTCATGATTTCCTAGGTCTATTGCTTGCCCTACAGCACTTATCCACCACTTGTGCTCGGGAATACTGGGAGTTGTAGTTGTTGCTGAGCATTTGAGATCACTGCCCTAGAACTCTGCCAGCCTGCCACTTTGTCCTAAATGTGGTTGTCCCGGCTGTGACTGGCAACGTAGTCTCAATGAGATGTTCAGCTCCGTGTCATGATATGCTTTGTTTGGAGCTTCTCCTAGAGCACTCCTCTGCAATCTGTGCCAGGATATGCTGAGAGTTGTAGTTTTGCAAAAAGGTTGGAGATCACTGTCCTACAACTACACCAGCCTGCCACTTTGTCATGAGCGAGATTGACCCAACCAAGACTCATAACATAGCAGCAATGAGTCACATACATTAATTTAGACCTGTGCCCGGGCATGCTGAGAGTTCTAGCTGGGGATCTCTGTCCTAGAACTACGCCAGCCTGCCACTTTATTGTAAATGTGGTTGTCCCGGCTAAGACTGGCAACGTAGTCTCAATGAGACGACAGCTCAGTGTCATGATATGTTTTGTCTAGAGCTTCTCCTAGAGCACTCCTCTGCAACCTGTAGTTTTACCATCTTAGAGCTGCACCAGCCTGCCACTTTGTGGTGAGTGAGATTGACCCAGCCAAGACTCATAACATAGCTGCAATGAGTCACGTGTTCATCTCAACCTGTGCCTGGACATGCTACGAGTTTGGTTTTGCAACAGGTTGGAGATCACTGTTCTAGATTTACACCAGCCTGCCACTTTATCGTGAGTGAGATTGTCTCACGCAAGACTTGTTATATAGCCGCAACGAGTCACGTACGTTCACTTAAACCTGTGTCCGGGCATGCTGGGAGTTCTAGTTTGGAGATCTAGGTTGCAGATCGCTGTCCTAGAATTACACCAGCCTGCCACTTTGTCATGAGTGAGATTGACCCAGCCAAGACTCGTAATATAGCCGCAATGAGTCATGTGTTCATCTCAACCTGTGCCCGACCATGGTGGGAGTTCTAGTTTTGCAACAGGTTGGAGATTACTGTCCTAGATCTACACCAGCCTGCCACTTTGTCATGAGTGATATTGTCCCAGGCAGGGCTTGTAACATAGTCACATATGTTCATTTAAACCTGTGCCCGAGCGTGCTGAGGGTTCTAGATTTGAGATCTAGGTTGGAGATCACTGTCCTAGAACTACGCCAGCCTGCCACTTTGTCATGAATGAGGTTGTCCTGGTTGAGACTTGCAATACGTTCAACTCAATGAATTTCTATCTGCTGGGGGTGAAGCTATCGAGGGCTCAGTAAACCATGGGGAGGGCTCGTGTCATTGAAGAACGTCACGTGCGGCGGCAGCCTGCAACCTCGCACCGTCTTCCCGGAAAGCTCCTTAAATAAGACAAATATTTTAAATAGATGAGAGGAGCTGGATCTGTTTGTAGAGTGTCCTGTGTATACAACGTAAGGAACCGCCAGCTACATGACAGTCAATACCCCCCCACCCCCCACCCGCCCCTGGGGGCTGCACTGGGGTGGAAACTATGTATGAAAATAGAAGGGTCCGAGACAAAAATGGAGCCTTGGACCCAGAGCTGAGGACAAGGGCTATTTGCAGGGGACGGCAGTGACGGCCATTCTTAGCCGGGCTATTTGTGACAGGAATGACACGAGCCCGGGGTCTGGGGGCCGCGAGCTGACACCCCCCATGTGTTGGCAGTTTGGGAGACGCCGTCCTTCACATATTTGTATGAACTTGTTGTGAGAGGAACTCGGGGCTGCAGCCACTGGGATCCTAAATGTACAACCAGGAGTCACATTACACAGGACCTGCACGGGGGATCCAGACCGGCCTGTTGGGAAGCGGCCGGCGGATTGCATTACAGAGAGAATTCAGCATAAATTTGTATGTCGCCGTTATATGCCGCAGCGCTGTACAGAGATTGTCATCAGTCACATCGGTCACGGTCTACATTGGGGCTCCATGTCTAGATTGCAGATCTATCTGTCTGGTTTTAGAGTTTGGGGGAAACCGGAGAACCCGGAGGAAACCCACGTAAACATGGGGAGAACATATAAACTCCCTGCAGGTGTTGTACTTGGTGGATTTGAACCCAAGACCCCAGCAGCGCAAGCCAACCATGCAGCACTAGGCTAACCACTGAGCCAGCGTGCTGTGCGGTGCTAACCACTAAGCCTTCATGCTACACGGTGCTAACCACTGAGCCAGCGTGCTATATGGTGCTAACCACTGAGCCAGCGTGCGTGCTAACCACTGAGCCAGCGTGCGTGCTAACCACTGAGCCAGCGTGCGTGCTAACCACTGAGCCAGCGTGCTACGCGGTGCTAACCACTGAGCCAGCGTGCTACGCGGTGCTAACCACTGAGCCAGCGTGCTGTGCGGTGCTAACCACTGTAGCACGCCGTGCGGTGCTAACCACTGAGCCAGCGTGCTACGCGGTGCTAACCACTGAGCCAGCGTGCTGCGGTGCTAACCACTGAGCCTTCATGCTACGCGGCGCTAACCACTGAGCCTTCATGCTACGCGGTGCTAACCACTGAGCCAGCGTGCTTCACGTTGCTAACCACTGTAGCACGCCGTGCGGTGCTAACCACTGAGCCAGCGTGCTACACGGTGATAACCACTGAGCCGCGGTGCGGTGCTATCGACTGTGCTATCAAGCTACACTGTGCCAGTGTGCTGCGCAGCGCTAGCGACCGAGTCGGCGTGCTGTGCGGTGCTAGCGTCCGAACAGGCGTGCTACGCTAACTGAGTCAGCGTGTTATGCGGTGCTAACAATTGCGTCGGCGTGCTGCCACCGAACCTCCGTGCTACATTGTGCTAATTACTGAGCCACCATACTTTACTCTGCTCACCACTGGGCCACGGTGCTGCTCCACACAAACCACTAAGCCAGCGTACTACACTGTGTTAACCACTGAGCCATGCAGTGCACCATGCTGACCACTGAGCCACCGTGCTGTCCATAAATATAACATCTTATGTCAGGGCTCGTTCATTCTTGGCAACAAATGGGTTTTACTGCTGCAGCCAAATGTTACATTGACGGAAATGGAATCCCCAAAAAATTCCTTTGAGCCGTATGGACGTCGCTGAAAGCCGAATTCATGGAATTTACTCGACATTGCTTTTAACAGGATCCATGTAATGACTTCAATTTCAGTGCAGTTCCCAATACAGCGATCACAGAGCAGAGGGCAGGCTGCACAGTTATTAGGTTTTGCTGAATCTTTGTTTTTTTTGAAGTAGTGATGTCTCTCAGCTACAGCTTCATTCATACTTCTACCAATGACAGATGCCATCTCAGGTCACCCATCGTTTATAGGGGCCCATGGTAAAGGGGTATTTCTACCATAGAAATTGATGGCAGATCACTAGGATATTCCATCAAAGCCTGAGCGGTGCAGGTCCCATCTCTGGACTATGCACCTGTCTCTGGAATGGGCCCCCCGCAAATTACAGAGCAGAATGGAGATCCAGTCACACTTGCAGACAACTCTCCACTCTGTTCTATGGGAGTTCTGAGTATAGCCGAACACAGAGATTCTCTGTACTAGGAACTCCCATAGAACAGAATGGAGAACACAGCGCTCCCCTGTACTGGGAACTCCCATAGAACAGAATGGAAAGGAAAAAAGTGCTGCCCTGTACTGAGGGAAATCCCATAGAACAGAATGGAGGGGAAAACAGTGCTGCCCTGTACTGGGAACTCCCAGAGCGGAATGGAGGGAACATAGTGCTCCCTGTACTGGGAACTCCCATAGAAGGAGAATTGAGAACACAGCGCTGCCCTGTACTGGGAACTCCCATTTGAGGAGAATTGAGAACACAGCGCTCCCTGTACTGGGAACTTCCCATAGAAGAGAATGAGGAACACAAATGCTCCCTGTACTGGAAACTCCCATAGAGGAATGGAGAACACAGCGCTCCCCTGTACTGGGAACTCCCATAGAGGAGAATTTAGAACACAGCGCTCCCCTGTACTGGGAACTCCTAATAGAGAGAATGGTAGAACACAGCCACCCCGTACTGGGAACTCCCATAGAGAGAATGGATTAGAACACAGCGCTCCCCTGTACTGGGAACTCCCTTAGAACAGAATGAAGGGAACACAGTGCTGCCCTGTACTGGGAACTCCATAGAAGAGAATGGAGGGAAACATGTGCTCCCCTGTACTGGGAAACTCCATAGAACGAATGGAGAACACAGCGCTCCCCTGTACTGGGAACTCCCATAGAGGAGAATTTCGAACACAGCGCTCCCCTGTCCTGTGAACTCTACTAGACCAGAATGGAGGGAACACAGCGCTCCCCCGTACTGGGAACTCCCATAGAGCAGAATGGAGAGAACACAGCGCTCCCCTGTACTGGGAACTCCCTTAGAGGAGAATTTAGAACACAGCGCTCCCCTGTACTGGTAACTCCCTTCGTGCAGATTTTAGAGAACACAGCGCTCCCCTGTACTGGGAACTCCCATAGAACAGAATGGAGAACACAGCGCTCCCCTGTACTGGGAACTCCCATAGAACAGAATGGAGAGAACACAGCGCTCCTATGTACATTACAGATGGAACTAATTGGCTCTCATAGGGTCCAGTTATCGGCGCTAACATTGGATCGATTGGTTCTTGGGAGCCGGACTTGGGGTCACACTATGTTTTATGACGCACACGTGGCTGCAGTATTTTTAAGCCAAAACCAGGAATTGGTCTGAAACACAGAAGAGGTACAACCCTTTCCATTATACTTTTTCTCTGTATAGACTCCACTCCTAGATTTGGGTTACAAACACTGCTGCAAAATACATGTCCGAAAACATTGTGTGAACCCAGCCCTAGATCATCAATGGGAAGTACAGAATTTTAACTAAGTTTGGTAGAACCATGGAGGGTTAAGATGTTGCAGCCACAGAATGGACCTTAAAGTGGAATGGGACATTATTTACTCAAAAACACAGACACGTGGCCGCACTCACAGCTCCATGGCTGGACAATAGACTAAGCCCAGTATGAGGCCATGTAAGCCCCTGTGCTACCTAGGAATTATATAACGGGTGCAGATAACTAATAAGCAGCAGCTCACACACCGTCCACCAGGAGAGCAACTGAATGATAAAAAACTGCACATTTGATAAGTTCCAGTTCACACCAGTATGCAGAAAATCCACAGTATAATACCAGGGGAGACTGCACACAGGCAAAAACACTGATAAGACAACCACTCACAGCCTTCTGTGCATGAGGGCAGTGGTTGCTGGTATTATAACTGCATATAAAGGGGTTGTCTCACTACATTGATTCATCTCACCTCAGTCCTGTTTTCTTGGTTTCATTTTGAATTCAGGGGCGCTTTTACTGGCTTCCACTAGGCTGCAATAGAAGCCAGGTCTGTAGCTATAGCAACCAGTACTGGCAGCCTATCGGGAGAGACTGAACAGGTCTGTAGCTATAGTGACCTAAGGAGCTGATGCAGCCCATACAAGAGGGTATATCTAGAAATAGGTAGGACACTGTTAATGGACATATATTGCAAAGTGACTTGTTTTTGCAAGATCTTTAACATAAAAAGCAGTCCTTGTAGTGAGACAACCCCTTAAGGCAATACAAAGGGGCCATTTATACAGATACGTGTGGTGCACCATGCTGGCTTACGGCCTATGACGCCTCTACTATTCGATTGGTGCGTGAGTGGTTGTCTTAGCAGTATTTTTGCTTTTGTGCAGTCTTCCCTTGTAAGATATTGTGTCTTTTCTGCATACTGCTGTGAACTGGTACTTATACAATGTGCAGTCTTTTATCATTCAGTTGTTCCCCCTAGTGGAGGGATGTGGGAGCTACTGCTCATTAGTTATCTGCATTTGTTACATCTCTCCCAGGTAGCACAGGGGCTTATGTTGCCTCTTACTGGGTTCAGTCTATTTTCCAGCCATTGGGCGGTAAGTATGGCCTTGTGACTGTGTTTTGAACCTTAAAGAGGATCTGTGATGTTTCCTGACTTGTCTGTTTTAGTAAATCCTTGTGTTCCCTGTGAATTAACAATTCTGGAGCATCTTTCCTTACACCTTTATGTTGTGTGGTTCCCCTGTTGTTCCTACTGAAAATTCATGATGAACCTGTCAGCTGGGTGTTACCAAATAGGGGTGTGTCCATGCTTAGTCTGTCATTACCCATTGACAGTCAGTGTGTGCAGGGCCAAACCCCCAATTTTTAACACCCATCTGACAGATTCAGTAATACATTCACAGGAGGATTAACAGAAGAACAGAAGATGCTCCAGAATTGTTACATCACAAGGATTTACTAAAACAGACAAGTCCGGAAAGGTCAGAGGTCCCCTTTAGATGCTGAATTACTCATTGGTGATCTGAGTCTGGCTGCAGAGAACCACTGGCTCCAATGTTGTCGCATATCAGGAAATATCACAGATCCCTCACCTCACCCCCCCCCCCCTTTAAATGGGTTCTCCACTTTTGAAGACTCCTATTTCTTAGAAGGATCCCTTTATAATAAGCAGATCACAAAGTGTCGTCCCAGCACGGTGCTGTAATCTCTAGCCAGCCCCTCCAGTAACTGTTCAGCATCCCGGCAGCGCCCCCACCGCTAATAAAAAGTATTACACGGGTCCATTTGTCTCTATAGGTTGTTTATGTATTGCAGAACAGGACGGGTCCTCCAGACAAGGAGACCCTCTTTGTAGCCATTCCTCACTCTGGCCCAGAGATTAGGATCCTGGACCGAGGATGCCCCCTAGAGTTCACTAATAGGGTGTATGAAAGTAGGTTTTCTAAACTGGAGAACTCCTTTAATATCGAGATAGACTGCGGCTGTATGAAATCGGACTAAGGCCAAGTTCAAATCACATTTGACCATACTACAAAACATGTACATTATGATATATGCACTAAGGCTATGTTCACACGGCTTATTTGCGGGGCGTAATTACGGGGGGGCCGGCCCATAGACTATCATTACTAGCGGCGCGTGTACGCCGCTAGAAAATGACATGTCACTTATCTCCCCCCGTGGCGGATTCGCCGAGCAGGGAGAGGAGACGTAATCCATAGTTCTCTATGAGAACTGTATATATAGAAAATGAAAAAGGAGAGGGCGCTCTATGTGAAAGTACGTCAGGAAATTCAATAAAAATAAAACATATAAGGTGCTCACCTGATGGCGTTGTGCTTATATTGTAGAGGCACAACGCTCATAAAAACCTTTTGGGCTTAATTAAGCCCAAAGACAGCAGCCCCGTAGTCCAGGACCCCTGGTATCGGAAGACCTCGGGGAATGATAATGAACCATAAAACAAAAATAGGACCGGGCGCTCGTCCGCAGCATATTAGGTATATAAGCAGTGTTTGCTTTTTCTACTATGTATGTAACATTACAGCATCTGAGGAAGTGCTTTTTAGCACGAAACGCGTTATGCTATTTATGTTTTTAATGAAATAAATATATTCTTTATCCTACATTGCCACCGCACGAGGATTTATTTGCTGCGAACGAGCGCCCGGTCCTATTTTTGTTCTATGAGAACTGTGGATTACCGTAATGACTGGGACGTATTCCAGCTCGTAATTCCCGCAGTACGGCGCGTAATTACGGACTGAAATACGTCCCATTTTAAGCCGTGTGAACATGGCCTAAGCGTATCCCACTATTTTGTGCATACGTTTGACATCTGTTTTGTGCTTTTTTTTTTTTTTTTTTTCTTTTGTAACTACCTTTTTCTATTGGCTGTCACCCATTTTTCCCTGCAGTTTGATTGGAGCACTAACGTGATGTGAACCGAGCCTAAGTCCATCAAAACTGCAAACTTCGCAATTGCCCAATATAATATAATTGAGCGGGGTGGTGATCTGACAACTGCTCGTGTGGTGCTGGGGATGATGCATTCCTCATGTCACCTTGCAAATTTGTGACTTGCAGGTTGCCACTAAATAATCTGTGTTTGTGAACTTGGTTAAAGGGGTTGTACATTAAAAAAAAAAAAAAAATCATTGCATTGGGGTCCACACTGGCCCCAGTGCCATACATTTTTTTAATGGACAGCCCTTTAAAGTAAAGTCACCTGGAGACTGGAAGATGTGAAACTAAAGTTACTGCTACATAATAAAGAGCTGATCGAGCTTGTGATATCCCAATTATTATTAATGGCCGCCATTCCTTGTGTCCCCTCCAGCGGCTTCTTTCAGATGAGACACATTCCAGCCTGGTGGTCGCTCTCCGGATGCTCCTTGGCTCGTGTCATGAGGCAGGCGCCGACACCAAGCCGTAAATAACCGCCTCACGTGGCAGACGCCTACAATTGTCAATCTCCAAAGCCATTCGCTCCAGCCTCGTCTCTCCTGCTTGACCCATGGGGCCTCAAACTTTGTAAAACACTTTGTGTTGCCCATAGCAACCAAGACTGTCTAATAGTAAGATTGTTGCCCATAGCAACCAAAACATTATAATAGTAAGATAGTTGCCCATAGCAACCAAAACATTCTAAGGCCATGTTCACACGGCTTAAAATGGGCCGTATTTCGGTCCGTAATTACGTGCCGGAGTGCGCAAATTACGGGCTGAAAACGTCCCAGTCATTACGGTAATCCACAGTTCTCCCCGCTCGGCGAATCCGCCGGGGGGGTAGATATGTGACATGTGAATTACTAGCGGCGTATACGTGCCGCGGGTAATGCATGTCTATGGGCCGGCGAGGTGCCGGCCCCCCGCTCCCTCCCCCACCCCGGCCACACGGCGTAATTGCGGGACGTAATTACGTCCTGCAATTAAGCCGTGTGAACATAGCCTAATAGTAAGATTGTTGCCCATAGCAACCAAAACATTCTAATAGTAAGATTGTTGCCCATAGCAACCAAAACATTCTAATAGTAAGATTGATGCCCAGTCTTGGAAAGATGCTATTAAAAGCAGGAGGTATTTTTTTTATGTCAAAAACTGCAGCAACCAGATGTTATTTGGAAGTCATTAGACAAATATAAATCACATTTCACATAGTTATTTTGGGGCCAAAAAAAAAAAAAAAGCTTCAAAACTGCATGCTTTTTAAAAAAAATCTTTTTATGCAGTTTTTGGTGCATTTTCCTCCCCATCACAATTTGCAGTGTGAAAAAATGCTACAGAAAGGCATAAAAAAGAGAGAGAGAGAACGCAAAACTAATGCACACATGCCTTTTGTTAGTGCAGAAAAGAAAAAAAAAAAAAGCTAATGGAAATCTACGGGGTGAAAAATGCCACAGTCTGCAAGAAAAAAATGCTACACCTACATCATGCTTAATGTAGAAAAAAAAACCCTAAAAACTGCTGCTGACCCTAAGTGTATGTTCACACGGTGTGTTGAGTCCATGTGAACATACACTTTTAGATACGAGTTTGGATACGTCTGTCGGACCCAAACACATACCTAATAATGAGTAATGAGATTTACATTGCTTTTAACTTGAAACACGCATCGGCGTTCAGACGAGTGATCTCCAATGCGTCTCACAGCGTCTTTCGAATCCATCCCAAGAATGGACTTGTCAATTCTCGGTCCGAAAGACGCAGCAGGAGCCCTATAGTAAACTATAGGGTGAGATCCTGCTGCAGCCAACACGCATCCAAACACACAGCTGTGTGTTGGATCCGTTTAAGGTCTGATTGCCAATGCGTTTTTGGATCCAAAATCGGATTCAAAAACGCCGTGTGAAAGGCCCCTATAAATGCATCTTCAGTTAAAAAAAATAAAAAAAAATAAATAAATCCATAGTCTGTAGTGTGTTTTATATTGGCCTTTTGACTCCAGGCTAAGCTCTGGCTGCAATAGTTGACAGAAATGCATTTTCAGTGTTTATTTTTTATTTTTTTTAAAAAGACTGTAAAAAAATGTTCCCCTGACGGCAGATTCGGATGCTGCAGTATGTGTCAATCTACCCTCAGTGGAGCATTTTTTTTACAGGCTTTGTTTTTTTTTTTTTTCATCATAAAACTCCATTGTTTTTATTTCTGCACTAAAATAAAGGTAAGCGCGCACGTCTGTTTCTGATGCATTTTTCCACAATGCAAATAATGTGATTGATTTAAAAGAAAAAAAAAAAAAAAGCGCATTATTAGTGCAATATACACAAAATACTCTACAAAAACTGCATTAAAAAACACATGAAGCTCAGGGGTTTGTTCAGACAATGTATTTTAAAACCTATTTTGGGGTTTATTTTTCACCAACATACCCTTCAAATGTTCGAAACGCCTGTAATTGATTGCAATATAAAATCTGTGCTGCCGTTCACATAATGCGTTTTTGCAGCGTGTATTTAGAGCCCACAGGAAACAACGATATTTTTCAAACTACTCTTCAAAGTACTCCTCTAATCAGGCAAAGTAGATTTTGAAGAGTAAATTTACTCTTCCTAATACAAACCCTAAGGCTATGTTCACACGGGGTAATTGCGGCGTGCATTTCGCATCGTATTTGCGCTCTAATACGGGTGAGACGTGTGCCGAAATTACGGTAATCCATAGTTCTCATAGAGAACTATGGATTACACCTCCTCTCCCCGGGCGTACAATACGATCATATTGTAGGCGCGGGGAGATAAGTGACATGTCATTTATTCGCGGCGCCTACGCACTGCGAGTAATGACAGTCTATGGGGCCGGCGGGGTGACGCTTTCCTCCCCCCCCCTCCCCCGCGTCGATCAGCGCGACTCCCAAACACCCGGCGTAATTGCGGGGCATACTGTACGCCCCGCAATTACGCCGTGTGAATATAGCCTAAGGGTATGTTCACACAGCATAATTGCGGCACGCATTTCGCCGTGCATTTGCGCTTTAATACGGGTGAGATGTGCGCCACAATTCCGGTAATTTATAGCTCTCATAGAGAACTATGAATTACGTCTTGTCATTTCTTCGCAGCGCTTACGCGCCGCCGCTGCTAATGCAAGTGAATGGGGCTGAACAGCGCGGACTTCTAAAACACATGGCGTATTGCGGCGTGTACAGTACACACCCCAACACGCCGTGTGAACATACCCTAAAACAAAGCATGCAGTTTTCAAAGTGTTTTTGGGTTTTTGTTCTTTTTTGGGGCCACGCAAGATAAAAGTATGATGAGGTCCTAACCAATAACACTGAAAAGAACAAAGCGTGGCCCCGGGGGCTCGGTTTCTGGAGCAGAAGGTATTATTATACCTTCTATTACCTTGCTATTATACTGTAGCAATGCAACTTCTAAAAAGCATCTGTCGCCGGCTCGGACATTTATGGTGTATGTGGGACATGCCAGAAATGTCTGATCGCTGCGGCTTGGATGGGGGCAGCTTGCTGAGTGTGCTCCGCTCCTTACATACTACCTATAGAAGTGAATGGGGAGAGACGTGACCGTGTGCAGCCGCCTCTCCATTCGTTCTCTTGTTGCCTCCTCGCCTGACCGTTTGGGGGATGGAGGAAACCAGGTGCAAGTTGTAAGGTGGGAACTGCATCTACCGCACCTTTTATTGCCCATTTTACAAATGTTACAACAACAAATGTGATTTGACTGCACCGTGTGAATAATGCCCCAGGGAAGAGAGTCCCCACAGTCTGCATTTCTGTCATAGATGCACCTGCCATGTTCTTATCTCATAGATGCTCCTACAGGGGTCTGTCTTGGGGGCACCTTCTTCAGTCGCTCACATCTTGTCCTTATTCATAGTAGAGTTCACAATGTAATTTTTATTTCTGCCATTGATCATCTCCTGGTGAGGGGTGGACACTGTTGGCATATGCCAATTAAAGGGGTATTCCTATTTTATTCATTATCTTTGAGCATGTAGGCAAAGGTTAGTAAAGACTATTCCCTAATACATTGCTTTTCTGATTTTGATTCCTCTCTTCAGAGTTAGAGTAGTTCTTATCTCCTGCTTGTATACACAAGCTTTCCTAGGTTACCAACCACCTCTCTCTGCTCTAGCAGTGGCCAGGATGGTGACATCACTCCCTGTTGTGTCTTATCAGCAGCTCAGGAGCTTGTTGAACCGACCACAGCCTGAACAGGAACTGGGAGCCTAAAGTTGTAAAACCGCCCACAGCCTGAGCAGTAAGTGGGACTCTGAAGATGTAGAACTGCCCACTGACTGAACAGTAAGTGTTAGCCTGAATTTGTAGAAGCAAGAACAGCCTGAGCAGGAAGTGGGAGCCTGAAGCTGTAGAACTGCCCACAGCCTGAACAGGAAGTGTGAGCCTGAAGTTGTAGAAGCACCCACAGCCTGAGCAGGAAGTGGGAGCCTGAAGCTGTAGAACTGCCCACAGCCTGAGCAGGAAGTGGGAGCCTGAAGCTGTAGAACCACCCACAGCCGGAACAGGAAGTGGGAGCCTGAAGCTGTAGAACCACCCGCAGCCGAAACAGGAAGTGGGAGCCTGAAGCTGTAGAACCACCCACAGCCTGAACAGGAAGTGGGAGCCAGAAGCTGTAGAACCGCTCACAGCCTGAACAGGAAGTGGGAGCCAGAAGCTGTAGAACCGCCCACAGGCTGAACAGGAAAGGATGATTGAGGTTTGAGAGTGCTGCTGTGATTACTCCTTTAATCTATTACTCCTTTAAAATATCTCAAGAGGATTGCCCAGGCTTACAACAATAGGGCTGATTTCATTTGAAAAACAGCGCCACTTGTGTCCACAGGTTGTGGGTTGTATTACAGCTCAGCTCTGTTCAATGGAGCTGAACTGCAATACCAAATGCAACTAATGGACAGCTGTGGGGCTGAGTCTAGGAGAAAGCAGCCATGTTTTTGAATTCCGGACTACTCCTTGAACAATCTCTGTAAGTCCCATTCATTTCAATGAAGATAGCCTGGTGGTGGGGGTTGGGGTTATGGATTCTCCAAGTGGAGACTGCTAGTTAGGGAATCTTCTAAGCCAAGCAAAGCTCCCTGGGAAAAATGCATGCAAATGATCTCTCCTGTATATAGAAGAAAGCTGTCTCTCTGGTGCCACGTGTTGGAGGCTGCTTCCCTGCAGAGAGATCACATATACGGTGTCCTGCTCTCCCCAAGCAATGACTTTGGGTAGTAGGGATGGGCACAGGCTGGTATTAATACGGCCCATTCATTGAAGGTGATTCCTACAGATCTGTCTGCAGTGGAGGACCTCACTGACCTTGAATGAATCAGGCTGGAGTGGTTGACCTTTAGCTAGGGTGCAAATGGCGGCACAGATCAAAGCCAGAAAGACGGCTCCAACATTAGTCATGCGCCAAACGGGCAGCTGCCTTGGGTACTGACAAATACCTGATGGCCAGGTCCAGTCCAAACTGAGTTGACCTCTCATTGTTGATGGAGCAATTTTTATTATCTCCAAGGGCCTAACAATTTTCCTTGTGGATGGACCCATTTTCCATGGACACTTGATCTTACACAGACCATAACCTTCTAAGTGAATGGACAGTGACCCCCGGAAGTTCAGAGGAGCAAATCCCAGGATGCCTCAGTGGGGACGGGTGGGGGCTATACTTTAAACTCTGATGGTATAAATAAACTGACAACTGGTTGCCACCATTACCCTTGTCAAAGGGCTGGTTACCTACCTACTGACAGGGTGCAATCATTGCTGACTGTAACAGCCTGTGTAGGGACACCTCCTCCTGACAAGGGGACTGTAATGTAACACCCAGCTGTCAGTTACTTTGGGGCTACACACATACTTTTTATATACTTTTGTGAAGTACAAGTATTTACTATGCCAGACAAGTCTGGAGAGGTGACGGCTTCTCTATAAATGCAGTGACTCACCAGTGACGTCTTCTCTGATTGGAGTCATTCTGTTTTTCTTTCTTCTCCATCCGGCCCAGAGCACCAGGATGATTTGTGACCACTGCAGAGTTTGCACATGAAGCATCTTTTGTCTCTATTTCCTGCAGCCATGCCTAGCCTCTAATCAAATCAGACCCCAGATTCCATTCATACAGTAAATTAGACCACAGACCAGACCCCTAGATGACTTGAAACCCCAGTTCTGACCTCCAAATAAATTTATACCCCAGCTCTGACCAGTTCTACAGCTTCAGGACCCCGTTTTCTGGCCAGGTTGGGGGTGGTTCTATAGCTTCAGGCTCCCACTTCCTGGTCAGACTGTAGGTGGTTCTACAGCTTCAGGCTTCCACTGCCTGTTCAGTTCCTGTTGCAGTTATATGAGTGCTCTGGAGGTTTATAATCTGTAGTGCACAAAGCTATCGAGCTCTAAGGCTTAAAACTTGTCATAAACTTAGGTAAAAAAGGTTCTGTGCTAGAGAGAACTCTGTATGAAGTGACTCACCATGGTTTGATTGACTGGCAGCAGTAATCAGGTAAGAGATAGAGAGCAGGAATAGGTGGTTGTATACACTGACAGCAACTAAAATCTTCTTTATCTCCCGAATAAAGCAAAATCAGAACAGCAATGTATTTGGTAATAGTCTTCATTTACCTTTCCCCAGTTGTTAAAAGCCGATTGTTGTGGTTTAAAAATAAATAAATCTGTGTGCATGAGAGAGAGAGAACACGTATGCGTGCGGGGTTGACTGTTTTCACTGACAGCAAGCAGTGGTAGGTGTGATGTATTTGTGCGGGGTCACAGCGATCAGAGGTCCTGCAGCAGAGAGAGAGACCTTGTGCAGTCCCATGTAAACACAAACAGATAAAACATATAGTTTTGTTCTGCAGATCTGTAGAGGTCAGAGGTGTAATAATCTGCAGGATATATCACTGTGTGTGACCGAGAGAAAAAAAATCACCCAT
This sequence comes from Phyllomedusa bahiana, assembly GCA_025379985.1. Taxonomy (NCBI): domain Eukaryota; kingdom Metazoa; phylum Chordata; class Amphibia; order Anura; family Hylidae; genus Phyllomedusa; species Phyllomedusa bahiana. Next base: position 43,445 of record JAODAL010007622.1, read on the forward strand.
CTTTCCTGCATGTCAAATGCCCATTCTAGTTACAAAGTATGTAGAGAGAGCGAAAAATGTCGATATACACTATGGAGTTACACTTAGCTTTCACTTCCAATGATTCCTTAGTCTCTGAGAGCTGAGAACCTTTCCCTTCCCCTGGCTCACACAGAATAAATCCTCACTTGTACACTTTGTGGGCGTGTCTGCAGAGAGAGAAGATACTCCATGCTGGGAGGAGAAAGACGCCCCTCCATTTCACAAGCTCTGATTGTCAACCAGCATAAACGGCTGCCAAATGATGAAACAAGAATACCCCTTTAATACCTGTGGTTCTCTGATTTGGAACATGGTTGAAATTGAGATCAATCAAAAAACTGCTTGTTTTTTGTTGTATTTTTTTAGCTTCAGACACCAACAATATTCAGTTACAGTTTATATCCTGTATTACATTAGTAATTTTTTTTTTTTTAGAGGTTTGTGTTTGTTTTTTGGATGGAAGAAGTCGTCATTTATCCAAATAAAAAAAGACTGATTATTTTCTTTGCTTTGTGAATGACCAGTGATTCGGACACTGCTGCTCATCCTCGCTTCTGGCCACTCTGGGCGCCTCCGTCTTAAGCGTTATCCTATTTGGCAATCGTCCGATACTGTCAACACCCCCTTCCGAGTCGATTCCAGCCCTCATCTCCTGCACTGCGCCGGCCAATGGAGAAGAAGCGGTTCCAAGATAGTTTACAAATGCTACAAGTCCGAGATCACTGACCGGACGTCTCTCCAGAAAGCAGTTTTGGTTCTCCACTCCCCGACACCTGTCCAAGTACTTAAAATTTTACTGAAAAAGATCTGTTTTTTTATGTGGTCGGTCGCACATTTTGAAGTGGTCGTCCACATATGTAGGTTGTGGAGTGATTCATTAGTTGGTCCTTGTGCTGTCTGACTCACTATATAGATGAATTTGGGGGTGGGGGGAATTGTCCATAAAGTTGCAGAGCAATCTAAAATGATCTATACTCCATGTACCTCAGTCTTGGAGAGCCAAATAGATGGACAGCAGCGAGACCGGCTCGGAGTGACTCCATAAGGTCTGGTAGGTTGTGCATCCCACAGCTGCTGGAGGAGCCATAGAACCAACACCACCATCCAGGGGCCCCACATGCTGACTGCACCCACAGCTGCTGGAGGGTCCATAGAGCAAACCGCACCATCCAGGGGCCCCACATGCTGGCTGCACCCACAGCTGCTGGAGGGGCCATAGAGCCAACACCACCATCCAGGGGCCCCACATGCTGACTGCACCCACAGCTGCTGGAGGGTCCATAGAGCCAACCCCACCATCCAGGGGCCCCACATGCTGACTGCACCCACAGCTGCTGGAGGAGCCATAGAGCCAACACCACCATCCAGGGGCCCCACATGCTGACTGCACCCACAGCTGCTGGAGGGGCCATAGAGCCAACACCACCATCCAGGAGCCCCACATGCTGACTGCACCCACAGCTGCTGGAGGAGCCATAGAGCCAACACCACCATCCAGGGCCCCACATGCTGACTGCACCCACAGCTGCTGGAGGGGCCATAGAGCCAACACCACCATCCAGGGGCCCCACATGCTGACTGCACCCACAGCTGCTGGAGGGGCCATAGAGCCAACACCACCACCCAGGGGCCCCACATGCTGACTGCACCCACAGCTGCTGGAGGGTCCATAGAGCCATCACCACCATCCAGGGGCCCCACATGCTGACTGCACCCACAGCTGCTGGAGGAGCCATAGAGCCAACACCACCATCCAGGGGCCCCACAGCTGCCGGAGGGTCCATAGAGCCATCACCACCATCCAGGGGCCCCACATGCTGACTGCACCCACAGCTGCTGGAGGGTCCACCAGCATCCAATTGCCCCTAACATGTTCCATTGGGGTCTGAGGAGTTAGGGACCAGGGTAGTACTTGGAATTCTTAGTCCTGCTCTTTCAACCAATATCAGACATTACTATCCGTGTGTAATGTCACATTGTCATTCTGAAAGATCCCATTCGCCCCCGGGGAGACAAGCAGCATGAATGGGTGTATGTGACTTACAAGGATGGAGTCATACCTGAATTGTGTGAGAGCAGCTTCCACATTGATGAGTGGCCCCCTCCTAGAATACCCCAAAAACATCCCCAGACCATAACATTGCCACCACCAGCTTGTGTTCTTCCAGCAATGGCTGCAGGGTGTTTGATCTCTGCATTTTACCTGACATGCCATTGTCCATTTGTTCAATAAAACGAAAACACATGGGTCATTAAAGAAGACAACCCTTTGCCAATCAGTGGAGGTCCAATCTGATACTGCTGTGAAAATTAAATACTTTTCTGCTGACACAGCTTGGTAAGCAGAGGTGCAGTGACATCCATCTGCTCTGGGGCCCCATACACAGTAGGGTTAGCAGAGGTGCAGTGACATCCGACTGCTCCGGGGCCCCATACACAGTAGGGTTAGCAGAGGTGCAGTGACATCCGTCTGCTCCGGGGCCCCATATACAGTAGGGTTAGCAGAGGTGCAGTGACATCCGTCTGCTCCAGGCCCCATACACAGTAGGGTTAGCAGAGGTGCAGTGACATCCGTCTGCTCCAGGGCCCCCATACACAGTAGGGTTAGCAGAGGTGCAGTGACATCCGTCTGCTCTGAGGCCCATACACAGTAGGGTTAGCAGAGGTGCAGTGACATCCTTCTGCTCCGGGGCCCCATACCCAGTGGGGTTAGCAGAGGTGCTGTGACATCCATCTGCTCCGGGCCCCATACACAGTAGGTTTAGCAGAAGTTTAGTGACATCCGTCCGCTCCAGGGCCTATACACAGTAGGGTTAGCAGGGGTGCAGTGATATCCGTCTGCTCCGGGCCCCATACACAGTAGGGTTAGCAGAGGTGCAGTGACGTCCGTCTGCTCCGGGCCCCATACACAGTAGGGTTAGCAGAGGTGCAGTGACGTCCGTCTGCTCCGGGGCCCCATACACAGTAGGGTTAGCAGAGGTGCAGTGACGTCCGTCTGCTCCGGGCCCCATACACAGTAGGGTTAGCAGAGTTGCAGTGACATCCGTCTGCTCCGGGGCCCCATACACAGTAGGGTTAGCAGAGGTGCAGTGACAACCGTCTGCTCCGGGGTCCAATACACAGTAGGGTTAGCAGAGGTGCAGTGACATCCGTCTGCTCCGGGCCCCATACACAGTAGGGTTAGCAGAGGTGCAGTGACATCCGTCTGCTCCGGGGTCCCATACACAGTAGGGTTAGCAGAGGTGCAGTGACATCCGTCTGCTCCGGGGTCCCATACACAGTAGGGTTAGCAGAGGTGCAGTGACATCCGTCTGCTCCGGGGTCCCATACACAGTAGGGTTAGCAGAGGTGCAGTCACATCCTTCTGTTCCTGGGCCCCTTCCACAGTAAGGTTCACTGTTGTGTTTTACACACATTTGGTTGCTTTTGGCGGCAAGCTGCTCCCCTGTGTCCTCCGCCCTCTTGCACCTTCATATCCAACATTCACCTCTCACATCTGTGGCATGTGGTGCTCCACAGTTTCAACATCACATCAGCCGCCAACAGATCACAAACTGCACGGCTCCAAAGATACCGCCACCCTGCGCCTGAAAACCGATCGTCATCCCAACTCTGATAAATCGTGGGAAATGTGTGCAGACAGCCTTTCACACACCTTATATACCCACCAAGCCAGCGCACAGGATTTCTTTCATGAGCTATGTGCTGCTGATGTCAAAAGTAGGAAGTGCTCACAATAATGGGACTCAACTGTGTATAAGAAAGTATTAAAACAGAAAGTTGGACCAAAAACAAAAAAATTAGCATAGATATTACATTTGAAGCTAGCATCCACATGGGACGTTTTTCTTAGAGGACTTTTTTGTGTTATTTCTTCCCTTTTAGGGTGAGGTTTCTGGCAGGGGCGCCCTTATCGGGGCGATTACCCTGAGTTTGTAGGCTAGGGTTAGTCTTTTCTTTTGGACCTTTTTTGTCAGTAGTGTTGTCCCCTTTGTTCATGTATTATTATTATTATTTTTATTGCTATTAATAAGTTATATTTTAAGGTTCTTCTTTTTTTAGCAACTTTGGTAAACCAGGAAGATTGGTTGGCATACACTTTGCCACTTTTTTGGTGTCTGTGGCATCCAAATGGGCAGCGATCCTGCAAATCGATTGCAGCATTTAGGGTGCTTTCACACGGTGCGTTTTTGATGCGTTTTTTCAATGCGTTTTTTGTGCAGGAAGGCACAGCAATTAAAGGGGTTTTGCCACAATCTCATTTCATACCTCCTGCATCCAGCTCTTCAGCTCTGTGCGCTCAGAAGGGGGGCGTGTGTGATTTGTTTGAATTGCAGATCATGTGACCCAGCAGGATGACATCACCCGGCCTTTCCTCGCTATAGTGAAAGGTCTGTTTATGTAAAGCATTGTGAGTAGCTGAGAGGTAAAGTTTTTGCCTCCAGGCACAAGGTTCCTCGGTTCAAATCCCTGCAGGAACCAAACCTGTGAATTTTTTTCTCTTTATCAATGCACAGACCTGATTGAGGTTTCTTATTTATTTATTTGCACTGTTTGACTAATTACTAAGGAGCACAGAGGTCGGGAGTAGAATGACAGCACCTGGGGTTTGAACACTCAGTAGCTGCCTGAGAGGAGAGGTGATGTCTGAGCATGTGCGACCAGGAGTGATGAGCTCTCAGCCCTGGTCGTATCCCCTGGAGACGAGCTGTAAACAACGGATCACTAAAGGAGCAGCTAAAACAAAAACGGTTCAGAATTTATAATGATGAATGGAGAAAATGTTTGTTATTTCATTTGTAAGCTTCCCACGTCAATTTTACTTCATGGCAAAACCCCTTTAATGCTGTACATTGCTGCACAACATTACCACGAATTTACCGCGATTTTTGTGCAGCAATGTACAGCATTAATTGCTCTGCCTTCCTGCACAAAAAACACATTGAAAAAAACGCACCGTGTAAAACAACACCCTTAGTGTTGAGCTCTAAGCTTGATTAGATTCCCTGATGATATCACTCATAGTGTCTGATAATTTGGAAATCTCCCTCCTCCTGCCTCGGGTGTGTGAATGTCATTAGCGCTCCTCCTCATCACTTTGCTTCTGAAGGTTCCCGGTCCTGTAAGCTCTGATTATCCCTAATGCATATTCTGCTGGTAATTCGGACAATGCTGTATTTCCTGTATTGGTTTAGCACATGCTTGCTGTAATTCACAATATACCTCCCGCTCCATGACAGTTCAGAGCAGCATTCGTTCTGCTTCCCCACCAGGTCCAGGCTTCCAGACCATGTCTCTCCGTTAATCTCCTCTCAGCCTCCATTGATGACCAGAGAACCTCAGATTTGTTTGATGTAATTGCCCAGCTGTAAATCACTTGCACCTTTGATGTTGCCCATCTTCTGACCAATCCTTGGCTCCCACACATGTTTACTCCATTCAGTCCATATATTATGTGTTTATGGCCTTTGTGTACTACTTTGTACAGTTTTGGGATGTTTGTAGTCTTTTCTAATAAGCTCTTTTATGTCGCTACATTGTTGCATATGTTTTTGTTCAGTTGTAGCCACTTCTTTATACAGGGCAAATCTACAATCGTCCCGGACACATCTGATTATAATATTGTGCAACATTTCAGCCTGGGACGGTCTCATCCATACATATTTTCATACTTCTGTATAGTGGTGGAGACTGTCCCAGGCTCAGATGTCTGACACGTTTGATGGGACCTCTCCAGAATCCGTCACAGTTCTATAAGAAGGAAGGAAGGATGACTATATATAGCTATTACGAGCAGTGTAAACTTCTGCAACCGGTTTTTATTGCTGGAGTGTATCTACAATAGGAAAGGACAGCAACTTTGCAAATAGTCTACATTACAAAGCTCCTGTCGTTTTGTGTATACAGCTCCTGGGCAGATTTATGTGTCTCTGTAGCTGCGACTACAAAGCCCGTGTGTAGCCTGATCCTGCAGTCATCTGCTAGGTCTGGTTCACATATGAGTCGCAGGTTCTGAACCTTTGTTGCATGTTCATCTCAACGACAGACACCACAGTGGACACATTGTAATTAATAGGGTCCATTAGGCGCCGTGAGTGTCCGTTGTGAAACCGGTCCCTATGAGTCCGTTTTCGCCTCTGCGCAGGAGTTTCTGAACTGAACCTCTGCCGCAGATGTGAACCAGGCCTTACTCCTTATTAGTATCACATAAATAGGGCCCTGTTTAGTTTTAAAACCTTCTCTAACCTCCTTGATCACAGTGCGGCCTCGACTGGAAGTGACATCAGGAGCAAGGAGGTGATGTCGGATAAGAAGTGAGGCCGCACCAGGAGCGAGAAGGAACGTCAGACCGGCAGTAAGGAGATGATGTTTCCTCCTCTTTCGGTGTGGCGTCTCTCCCTGGTGCGGTCTCACTTTCTTTTCGACATCACTTTCTCGCTCCCGGTGCCGCCGCATTTTCCAACATCCCCTCCTCGTTCCCAGTGTGGCCTCACTTCATTTTTGATGTCACCTCCTTGCTCCTGGTATGACCTCACTTTCTGACATCCCCTCCTCATTCCCGGTGTGACCTCACTTCTTTTCCGATATCACCTCCTCAGTCCCAATGTAACATTTGCTTTTCGACATCACCTCCTCGCTTCCGGCGCGGCCTCACTTTGCGACATCCCCTCCTAATTCCCGGTGTGATCTTTCCAACATCACCTCTTTGCTCCTGATGTGGCCTCACTACCTTTCCGATGTCACCTCTTCGCTCCCAATGTAGCCTCACTTTCAAACATTACCTCCTCGCTTCTGGTGCGGCCTCACTTCCTTTCCGAAGTCACCTCCTCGCTCCTGGTTTGGCCTCACTAACTTTTCAACGTCACGTTCCTGTTCCCGGTGTGGCCTCACTTTCCCACATCTCCTTCTTGTTCCCGATGCGGCCCTACTTCATTTCCAACATCACCTCCTCGCTCCCAATGTGTCCTCACTTCCATTTCGTCATCACCTGATTTCAGGTCAATGTCACTAACATACTTAAAGGGGTTGTCTCACTACATGGATTCATCTCACCTCAGTCCTGTTTTCTTAGTTTAATTTTTGAATTCTGGGGCGTGTTTACTAGCTTTACTGACCTGCTGAGAACACCAGGTCTGTAGCTATAGCAACCAGTGCTGGCAGCCTATCAGGCGAGATCACACAGGTCTGTAGCTATAGCAACCATTGATGGCAGCCTATCGGGGTAGATCAAACAGGTCTGTAGCTATAGCGACATGAGGAGCTGATGCAGCCCATACAAGAGGGGATATCTAGGAATAGGTAGGACAATGTTAATGGACACATATTGCAAAGTCACTTGTTTTTGCAAGATCTTTAAAGGGGTTGTCTCACTACATCGATTCCTCTCACCTTAGTCCTGTTTTCTTGATTTAAATTTGAATTCAAGTTAGTGTTTTCTGGTTTCCTCTTGGCTGCAGTAAAAGCCAGGTCTGTAGCTATAGTAACCAGTGCTGACAGCCTATCAGGAGAGATCAATCAGGTCTGTAGCTATAGCAACCTGAGGAGCTGATGCAGCCCATACAAGAGGGGATATCTAGGAATAGGTAGGACACTGGTAATGGACACATATTACAAAGTGACTTGTTTTTGCAAGATCTTTAACATAAATAGCAGCGAACCATGTAGTGAGACAACCCCTTTAATATAGTGACTGTGACCGGAAGTGATGCTACCACGAACCATACTGTGATTCATATTGCTTCTTCACTCCAAGGTTGTGAATACCTTCAAGAGATTTTCTCACTAAAGAGATTAGCTTTCAACATGAAGGGACAGTTAAATAAAGACCTTTTCTAAATACAATGGTCAGTAGATTTTATTTTGTCAGGAGATAATAGATTTTTTATGTGCTCTGAATGCACAAACTGGTTCCCTGACCATAGAGCAGAGAGCTTAGAGCAGGGAGTGACATTGTCCAATGGATGGACTGGAACTAATTATCTCAAGATTGCAGATAAGCCATTGTTTTCAGTCCTCACAGCACTTGTACCTCGTGTTTACTGAAGACATAACCTCTCCTGCATTTGTCCATGTAACTGCTCAGCTACCTACAGAGATGCTAGATATGCTGTAGAACTACCCACAGCCAGAGGAGCGAGTAAGGAGTGAGTGTTAAACTGCCCCTGACTCAGTGAAGAAGCCTAGTGAGAAAACCCCTTTAAATTAGGGGAATCAATAGAATTCATAGGGCTCCACAGCAAATTGAGATGGCCCTCACCAAGTCACCACAGGAAATAATAATTAAAGGTATAAATAATAGCGCCATATATCAGAGATCAAACATACTTTATCAACACTAGCTAAGCTAGCATGCAGTCCCTACAAAATAGTGCATATGATTGGGGCCCCTCAAACGCTGGGCCCCATGGCAGCTGCTATAGCTATAGTTTTGCCCATGCCTTTAGTACATAGACTTACAACGGCATCATATAGCAGCACATGGGGTGCCTGTGGCTCCGACCTGTCTAAGGCAGATACCTCTTTCCATTGGTAGCAGTTTTTGGTCTGGGACCAACCTCTTGTGAGTCGACTTCAGCATGGTCTTCACTTTCTAGGCTATGTAATGTGTTCCATGTGATTTCCGCACGTCGGAGCGTCTCCCCATGTTTGGCTCCATCATCCTTCTTCTATATGAAAGTTTGTGGCTGGAACATGCGGCTCATCTGCCAGGTCTTTTTTGTACTTTCGACATTCCTGCTGGGGAGCCATCGTTTTTCTCCGGCGTGTGCATCTCATTAAACACCAGCGATGGTGAAAGAAGGAGAAGAGCTATACGTCGAGCAGAATCTATGTAAACAGCAGACGGCCGAGAGTGATTAAATCATTATGTGCATGTGTTTCATTAGCTTCTAAGATCAGAGAGCGACTCTGGGAAATGTTCCATTGCTTCTAGAAATAGACTTCAGTGAGGAATATGCACTTAGCTCCCATAAAACTCTAGGACTTCTAAGGAGCCTGAAGGTGGCATTGTATATGGGGAACCAGACAGACGTGTGGCATCGTCCTGAGATGCGAGCAATAAATTATTGGTGAATTTTTTTGCAGTTTATTCAACTTTTTCAGGCTTAGAGTGGTCCACAGGGTAGCCGGAGAAATCCCCAATGGGCAACAGGGAATGGTGGGCCCATGAGCATGGCAGGCTCGGGGCTACTTTTAAGGGAGAAGGCAGAGCAAGAGGCAAAAAGTCAGAGGCATGCAAATTCAAGAACAATAGCTGTAGGGTGGGCCTCAAGAATCAACTTCTCTTCTGGGTACTACTTAAAGCCTCCATGGGGGCCCAAGAGTGTCTCCACTGGTGGGCCAAGAGTCGTCTCCTCACCTGGTGGGGCCCAAGAGTCGTCTCCTCCCTGGTGGGGCCCAAGAGTCGTCTCCTCCCTGGTGGGGCCCAAGAGTGCTCAGTCTCCTCCCTGGTGGGGCCCAAGAGTCGTCTCCTCCCTGGTGGGGCCCAAAGAGGTCGTCTACTCCCTGGTGGGGCCCAAGAGTCGTCTCCTCCCTGGTGGGGCCCAAGAGTCGTCTCCTCCCTGGTGGGGCCCAAGAGTCGTCTCCTCCCTGGTGGGGCCCAAGAGTCGTCTCCTCCCTGGTGGGGCCCAAGAGTCCGGTCTCCTTCCCTGGTGGGGCCCAAGAGTCCTCCCCCTGGTGGGCCAGAGTCTCTCCTCCACCATGGTGGGGCCCAAGAGTCGTCTCCTCCCTGGTGGGGCCCAAGAGTCGTCTCTCTTAAGTTTTTCCCCCCTGGTGGGGCCCTAGAAGTCGTCTCCTCCCTGGTGGGGCCCAAGAGTCGTCTCCTCCCTGGTGGGGCCCAAGAGTCGTCTCCTCCCTGGTGGGGCCCAACTTGAGACACAGATACTCCTACAAGTATAATGCTTTCTTAAAATAGACCAGAGTCAGGCCCATTCACTATTATATTTTGCATAGCTTTTTTTCCCCAAAAAATGCTTCAAAGCTGCTTTATTTTTAGACTGGATTCATATTTTCAGCTTCTTAGATGAAGTTTTTGAAGTAAAAACCAGGAATGGATCACAATCACAATTGGTAGACATATATTAAAGGGATATTACTACCATAGACTTTAATGCCATATGGATAGGATATGTCATCAAAATCTGATAGGTGCAGGTGCCACCTCTCAGGCCCTATCTCAGGAACGGCTCACCAAAACGTATGGCTCCGAATGGAGATCTGGCCCAGCTTGCACACTACTGCTCTATAGGAGTTCCCAGTGCAGGGGACCACTGTGTTCTCGATTCTGCTCTATGGGAGTTCCCAGTACAGGGAAGCGATGTGTTCTCCATTCTGTTCTATGGGAGTTCCCAGAACAGGGGATCGCTGTGTTCTCCATTCTGTTCTATGGGAGTTCCCGGTACAGGGGAGCGCTGTGTTCACTCCATTCTGATCTATGGGAGTTCCAAGTACAGAGGAGCGCTGTGTTCTCCATTCTGTTCTATGGGAATTCCCGATACAGGAGGGCACTGTATTCTCCATCCTGTTCTATGGGAGTTTCCGGTACAGGGGAGCGCTGTGTTCTCTCCATTCTGTTCTATGGGAGTTCCCAGTACAGGGGGGGGCACTGTGTTCTCCATTCTGTTCTATGGGAGTTCCCGATACAGGGGAGCGCTGTGTTCTCCATTCTCCTCTATGGGAGTTCCCAGTACAGGGGAGCGCTGTGTTCTCCATTCTCCACTATGGGAGTTCCCAGTACAGGGGAGCGCTGTGTTCTCCATTCTGGTCTATGGGAGTTCCCGGTACAGAGGAGCGCTGTGTTCTCCATTCTCTTCTATGGGAGTTCCCGGTACAGGGGAGCACTGTGTTCTCCCTTCTGGTCTATGGGAGTTTCCAGTACAGGGGAGCGCTGTGTTCTCCATTCTGTTCTATGGGAGTTCCCAGTACAAGGGAACGCTGTGTTCTCCATTCTGTTCTAATGGAGTTCCCAACACAGGGGATCGTGGTGTTCTCCATTCTGTTCTATGCGAGTTCCCGGTACAGGGGAGCGCTGTGTTCCCTCCATTCTGTTCTATGGGAGTTCCTAGTACAGAGGAGTGCTGTGTTCTCCATTCTGTTCTTTGGGAGTTCCTGGTACAGGGGGGCACTGTATTCTCCATTCTGTTGTATGGGAGTTCCCGGTACAGGGGAGCGCTGTGTTCTCGATTCTGTTCTATGGGAGTTCCCAGTACAGGGGTGTGCCCTGTTCTCACCATTCTGTTCTATGGGAGTTCCCAGTACAGGGGGGCGCTGTGTTCTCCATTCTGATCTATGGGAGTTCCCGGTCCAGGGGAGCGCTGTGCTCTCCATTCTCCTCTATGGGAGTTCCCATACAGGGGCGCGCTGTGTTCTCCATTCTGGTCGATGGGAGTTCCCAGTAACGGGGACGCTGGTTCCCTCCTTCTGGTCTATGGGAGTTCCCAGTACAGGGAGCGCTGTGTTCTCCATTCTGGTCTATGGGAGTTCCCAGTACAGGGGAGCGCTGTGTTCTCCATTCTGGTCTATGGGAGTTCCCGGTACAGGGGAGCGCTGTGTTCTCCATTCTGGTCTATGGGAGTTCCCGGTACAGAGGAGCGCTGTGTTCTCCACTCTATTCTATGGGAGTTCCCGGTACAGGGGAGCACTGTGTTCTCCATTCTGGTCTATGGGAGTTTCCAGTACAGGGGAGCGCTGTGTTCTCCATTCTGTTCTATGGGAGTTCCCAGTACAAGGGAACGCTGTGTTCTCCATTCTGTTCTATGGGAGTTCCCAGTACAAGGGAACGCTGTGTTCTCCATTCTGGTCTATGGGAGTTCCCGGTACAGGGGAGCACTGTGTTCTCCATTCTGTTCTATGGGAATTCCCGGTACAGAGGAGCGCTGTGTTCGGCTGTACTCAGAACTCCCATAGAACAAAATGAGGGGGTAGTTTTTACCTCCTCAAAAAAAATGTAAAACCCCATGCTTCTAGTAGCATTTTCACAAGGTTTTTTTTATTTATTTTTTTAATGCAGAATTTTTAATCCATAGCACACTTTTTTTCAAATTCCAACATGCTGTAGGTGAAGCGTTTTTCAAGACAATTTGTAGTGTTTTTCTCCCAACAGACATCTGTGTTTTTCTATCTACCCCAAAAAAGGCATGGGTTTTGCATTTTTTTTTCTGATGGCTCACATGATAGGTGATGGGAACAATGCACCAAGGGGGAAAAAAAACACACACACACATCAAAAAATCGCATGTACCCATCCACATTTTTTTTCTGTTGCAAAAGAAGCTGTACAATCCGCAATAAAAGAATGTGTGGATTCTAAGGGGGTGTTCACACAGCGTCTTTTGAGGCGCACTTTGGTCGTCATTTCTCCGAATTACATGCATAAATACTCTCCAAACAATGTACAATACACCTAACATAGACTTTAAAGGGGTTGTCTCACTACAAGGATTGCTGCTTTTTATGTTAAAGATCTTGCAAAAACAAGTCACTTTGCAATATGTGTCCATTAACAGGGTCCTACCTATTCCTAGATATCCCCCCTTGTATGGGCTGCATCAGCTTCTCAGGTCACTATAGCTACAGACCTGGTGGATCTCTCCTGATAGGCTGCCAGCACTGGTTGCTATAGCTACAGACCTGTTTTATCTCTCCTGATAGGCTGCCAGCGCTGGTTGCTATAGCTACAGACCTGGTGTCCTTAGCAACTCGTTACTGCAGGCCAGTAGTAGCCCTGAATAAAAAAATGAAGCTGAGAAAACAGAACTGAGGTGAGATGAACTGATATAGTGAGACAACCCCTTTAATGTAAAATATGCAGCGTCGATCACATGCCGCATATTTTACACTTGTAAGTTAGCGCGCGCCTGAAAATAATCGACAATGTCCATTTTTTTTTTAGGCGTATAGGCGCAGTCAAGTGCTACAGTGCAGATTTTGGACCTGGATTTGACACTGGTTTCAGATGCAGATTTTCAGCCCCCATATACTATATGAGGATTCACATCCGCCTTAGGAATTGACAGGTCCGTTCTTTTTCAGCACTGAAAATAAATCCGTGGTGTGGAAAATCGGCATTGTGTGCTCTGCGACGCGGATTTTCCATTAGAAGCAATGTAAAGTGGATTATGGTCAGATTTGGACACTGATTCTGATGCGTATTCAGCGCTGAATCCGCTTCAGAATCTGTGTCTGTCAGTCGCCGGGCTAAGGGTCGGACCCCTACTTTTTATACAGGCCATCAAATAAAAACCCTTTACCCCTCAATGACTGCCACTGTCTGCTGTCACTGGGCGGATCACGTCACTGCCTTCAGAAGTTTGCGACTCCCATCCCTGTAGTTAACACCTCTGTTCCTAGAGCAGTCTCTGTGCACAGCGGGGACCAGAGGAAGCCTCCAATCCCCGCTGTTTAACTGTTTGATTGCTGTGGTCCATGTCTGCACCAGGATCACCAGGATTCCCAGTACCCAAGGAATTCCAGGGAACGTCTGTACAGTCAGCACTGGGGACCTGGAGTAGCTCCAGGGCTGTCTGTATAGTCAATCTGCTGTCAGGGCACACTGGAATTTTTTGGACCATATTCACAGCTCAATGGCTTGACTAGACTGAAACCAGTAGCTGGCAGCTCTGGCCCAAATGCTACCTGGGAAAAATTAACAGGTGCAGCTAATTGCTGAGCAGCAGCTCACACATCCCACTGCTAGGGGAACAATTAGATGATAAAAAGAACTGCACATTAGCTTAATACCTGTTCACATCAGCATGCAAAAGAGCCACAGTATAATGCATGGGGAGATTGCACAAATGCAAAAATACAAATAATAAAACCACTCACACACTCTCAATGCATGAGGGGGTTGGTTGCTGGTACTACAATTGCATATAGATAAGGCGATACAGAAGGGTGCCATAAACACAGGGGCCACGGTTGCGAGCTTGCGTACCGGGGCCCCTGTAACAACTAATACTTCATATTTAACATTTTTCCAGTATGTCATAATTTTTATCTGCCCAATAATGCTGGGGAGCGGATGGTGTCTGTGTTTTGTGTTGGACATCTAGAGAGTGCTGGGCAGCCCGCCTAATCTAATAGTACGGGCATCACTAATAGGTTGTAAGCCATGTATTATACTGTGGTTTTTCTGTATGCTGGTGTGAACAGGTATTAAGTTAATGTGCAGTTTTTTTCATCTAATTGTTCCCCTAGCAGTGGGGTGTGTGAGCTGCTGCTCAGCAATTAGCTGCACCTGTTAATTTTTCCCAGGTAGCATATAGGCCAGAGTTGCCTGCTACTGGGTTCAGTCTAGTCCAGCCATTGAGCTGTGAATATGGCCCCAAAAATTGTAGTGATTTTTGAACATCTGTACAGTCAGCACTTGGGACCTGGAGTAGCTCCAGAGCTGTCTGTATAGTAATAGGTAGAGGTACCTGACAGGGACGACCTTTTTGGAGCGATTACCCGACATCACTATTAGGGATATTTATTGTTCTTAACATAGGGCATTATAGGGATAGATCTTGTTGTGTCCTTGTATACATGGGATTAGGATTATTTTTGTTTTTGTTATTCTATCATCGTTTTTATTAGATTTATCATTAAAAGTTATATTTTAGGACGTTCCCTTATTTTTATGTTGTAGTCATAGTCAAGGATTAATATTCAGCTATTCATTTTTGCTGGAGAAATTTTGTCTTTTCAGCCTATCAGGAGGGATTGAACAGGTCTGTAGCTATAGCAACCTGAGGAGCTGATGTAGCCCATACAAGAGGGGATATCTAGGAATAGGTAGGACACTGTTAATGGACACATATTGCAGAGTGACTTGTTTTTGCAAGATCTTTCACATAAAAAGCAGCGATCACTGTAGCGAGACAACCCCTTTAAAGGGGTTGTCTCATCTTACTGTTTCATTGAGCAAAGCAGCATTATGGCATTCATGCATCCTGTCAAGCTGTCTGTAATTAACATATGAGTTCTGTGTATTCAGACCTCTGCTCATTAGATAAACAATCTCCTTCTAGCAGATCCAGGGAAGCTTCAGAGCTAAAGTAAACAGTAGTAATTAGTGTCTTTTGTCTGAAAGATCAGATAACACACAAGCTCTCACTGTCCGGAGTTCTGTGCTGCCGCAACCTGTGTGATGACATCACTCCCTGCCATCAGATAGAACAAACAGCAGAGGTGAACAAGCAAATAGGTCGGTCACTAGCGAAACCAGAGAGCCCTCAGAAGGTGATAAAAATCATTTGTAGCTCCTCAACAACAAAAAAATGAACAAAGCAATATATTTGGAAAATGTCTTCATTTACTGTTCCCTACATGTTGAAAGCTGATCTTTGTAGCGAGACAACCCCTTTTAAGGCCTTTTTGGTCTGGTGCTTCAGGGGTTAAAAGAGTTCATCTCTCCAAAATCTGTAGTGGAAGGGGAGCGCCGTCATTATATAAGGTTCCTGTGTCCGTCGGGGCATGATAAAATAAATAGATATATATAGATATCTATCTATCTGTCCATGCCTTTATCTATCTATCTATCTATCTATCTATCTATCTATCTATCTATCTATTATTTCATATAATAATATATGAAACTCCCTTGTAAACTGTCGCTGTGACTGGCCCCGGAGATCCCGGCCAATGTCATCACCTTTCAGTCTTCTTGTGACCCTGCAGCCATATTTAGTGACAGAAGACCCCTTTAAGTGTCACGAGGCCGAGGTGGGGCCAACCAACGGATAAACCATCGCTGATGGTTCCACCCAGTTCTGCAGGTCAGAGCAGTGATCCGGCCGTGGAGCGCCGCCAGCAATCAAAAGCTCTTGATATTGTGTAAGGAGATCCAAAAAGTTCACGGCCAAGGTCACCCCAGCATCTGCCCCTGTGTGCAGAGATCATATAACATCTGTGTGTCATCAGCAATGCATCTGTACAGAATCTGTATTATGGATGCGATGCTGGGGAGGAAGAGGAAACAGACCCGTGTGTGTTTTAGGCCGGGGTTATGGAGCACAATGTAGGACCATGTCGCGGCACAGCAGAGTCACGTGACCGGACTATTCAGGGCTGGGGCGAAGGTTAGGGGAAGCAGTCAGCTGTCTGGGGCGACATCGACTGGGGGGTGTGGGGGGATAATGGATTATATATAAAGCAATGTGTCTGCACTACTGATAACCCTGAGGACCACAAGGTCTTCTGCAACCACACACCGTGCGCCCTCAAGTCACACTGGCCTCAGGATACAGTATTTCCAGCAGACAATGGTGGTTCCCTGGGATCGTGTATAAACTGCACTCACCATACAATGTCCCAGACTCTTCTGATCTGCGGCTTATATGATGAGAGATCTGTACGAATACCAGGGACATGTTGCTTAGAAAACCTCTGTATTAGTGAGGTGCATGCAGTGACTGGTGGTCTCTAGCGTCTTTAAGTACGTTTTTACTAATGTCCTGACTGTTCTTACAATATTAGTGAGGGCTGCAGTGATTGGCGGTCTATAGCACCTCTCTAAGTACGTGCGGTACTACATGTCCTGTACTGCTCTTCATGTTTAGTAGGTACATGCGTGATTGGCGGTCTTTGCACCTCTCTCGTACGGGCGGGACTACTGTCCTGTATGCTTTAATGATTAGTGAGGGACATGCAGTGATTGGCGTCTAAGCCCTCCTACAGTACAGTGCGGGGGACTACGTCCGTATTTCTTTTAATGTACGAGTGAGGTCATGCAATGATTGGGGGTCTATACACCCTCTCAGTTCAGTGCGGTATACGTCCTGTATGCCTTAATGTATTAGTGGGTACATGCAGTGATTGGCGGGGCTATTGCACCTCTCTACGTACGTGCGGGGGTTTCATGTTCTGTACTGCTCTTACATACATTGTGAGGTGCATGCAGTGATTGGGGGTCTATAGCGCCTCTCTCAGTACAGTGCTGTACTACTTCCCTTTTTGTCTTACATGTACTAGTGAGGTACATGCGTGATTGGCGGTCTTAGCACCTCTCTAATCAGTGCGGTACTACTGTCCCATTCTGCTTCATGTATTAGTGGAGCATGCAGTGATTTTTTACTGTTTGTAAGGGTGAAAAAAGACAAGACGTCCACCCGTTTGCCTATTTTTCTAAAGTGTTGATCCAGAGGAAAGGAAAAAAAACCCCTGAGGTAGAAAAACCAATTTCCCCATTTTAAGGAAAAAATTCCTTCCCCAAATCCAACTGGCAATCAGAATAAATCCCCGGATCAATGACCCTTTTTTCCCAAAATTTTGGGCACTTAAAATTGTTCATTATTACATTTAAAAAATTTTCCAACCCTTCTCCAGAATCCCGGTCACATAACTTGTTATATTTTACTCTAGAAATGTTTCCCCGCCCTTCTCCGAATCCTGGTCACTATAACTTGTTTATTATTACATCTAAAAATGTACCCCAGCCCCTTCCCCCGAACCCTGGTCACATTTTGTTATATTTATTACTTTAAAAATGTTGCCCCTTCCCCAGAACCCCGGGTCACATAACTTATTTTTACATTAGAATGTACCCAGACCCTTTCGGTCCCGGGTCACTAAATTGTTCTATTTTACATCTAAAATGTATCCAGCCCCTTCCCCAGATCCTAGTCACTATAACTTTTTTTTATTTTCCTAGAAATGTACCCCAAACCCTTTTCTCCAGAACCCCGGGGTCACTATAATTTGTTTTACATTAGAAATGTATCCGCCCCTTCCCCCAAAACCGGGTCACTAAAACTTGTTATATTTATTACATCTAAAAATGTATCCAAACCCTTCTCCAGAACTGGTCATAAAAACTTGTTAATTATTACTCTAAAAATGTATCCAGACCCTTTCCAGAATCCGGTCACTAAAAATTGTTATATTATTACATTAGAAATGCATCCGACCCTTTTTGAACTTTTTACTGATTTAAACCATGACAATTTTCTCTGGAGAGAGTTCACAGTCTCACTGCCTTACTTTAAAGAACCCTTTTTATTGTTTATGTTAAACTTTCGTTCCTCAAGACGTAGGGGACCCCCCTTTGGTCCTGTGATAAATAATTTTGGGAGAGATCTCTATATTGCCCTTTTGATGTACGTTTTTTTTTTGGACTATAAGGCGCACATAAAAGCTAAGATTTTCTCAGAAATCAAAAAGTGGCCTTATGTCCGGTGCCCCTTTTTAATTGAATAATTCTTATTTCAGTTTTAGTTTTTGTTCAGAACGTATTTCAGCTAATTTAGTGACATGTTTTGTAACTGATTTGCAACTGTTTTAATAGAAATGTTCCGAAATCATTACAAATCATTGCAAATAAGTGCCACGGCGCGTTTTTTCGCCCCGGGATTTACAACCCATTTTTCAGCGGGTGATTCCGTCGCGAAATAAGGCATAATACGTGGCAGGACCATTTAAATCCGGCCGATTGCGGCTGCAATCCGCGGCGGAAATACGGCATGAAAAATGAAGAAGGCCTATACGGTACCTAGTCAGAAGGTCGTACGTGCTTTGATACGTAAGCTCTGGTGCAAAAATATCTGTTTTTAAACATTGTCGTGCATTTCAAACCGTACTGTAATTTTTATACCCACTCCCCAAAAAAATGCCTCCTGTTAAGGACATGTTATATGCTTGTGTTGAATAAAGTTTGGCTTTCGCTTGAATTTGTTTCATTTAATCGCCGCCCCTTAAAAAGGCCCGGTGCCCCTTATATCCGGGGGCCCCTTATATCCGTGCGCCTTTATTGAAGGGCCTCAATAAATGGCTCAATTTTTAATGCCCTTATAGCCCGGTGGCCCCTTTAGCCCAAAAAATACGGTATTTAAACATATTTATTATTCCCCCGAACCCGTCTTTTCTCTAAAAAAAAACCCCCAACGTAATCTTTCTGGGTTTTTTGCAGTCCCCCAGTCCTTTTAAAATTTTTTGTCTTTCCCGGCATATGCCCAGTAAAACTGACACTGGGACGAAAGTTTTGCCCCCACCGGGGGATTCTCAAGTCCTTCTCAGTCACTTTCCCCCAGCGTTTTTTCCTTTTAAAAACATGTATATTAATGGATTTTTCCCCCCCCAAAAATTTGCATTTATCTGTTTTAAATTTTATCTGCCATTTTGCCCAGGCCTCCAACCATCCAATCCCTTTGTAATAAAAATTATCCCCTATTGTGTTGATTACTTTACAAACTTGCGATTGGCGGTTTATAGCACCTCTTACAATATAGTGCAGTTTTACAGTCAATTTCTGCTCTTTAAGTTTAGTGAGGGGCATGCAGTGATTGGCGGTCTGTAGCGCCTCTCTACAGTACAATGCGGTACTACATGTCCTGTACTGCTCTTACATGTATCAGTGAGGTGAATGCAGTGATTGGCAGGCAACATGGCTCCTTTCTTTTAAAATCAGCTCCCCCTCTTCCATAGGACAGGTCTGGTGTCCTGACTCAGCAGCATTCACTTTAGTGGAGCTGAGCTGCAATAGCAGGCACATCCTGTGACAGAAGTGGCTCAGTTTTTTAAATAAAGCAGCCATGTTTTTTAACCCCCTTCCCGTCGCAGACTAATTTTATTTTCGTTTTTCTCCTCTTCACCTTTCAAGAGTCGTAACTATTTTTTATTTTTTTTACACCTACATAACCGTATGAGGGTTTGTTTTGTTGCGGGACAATGTACTTTTTAATGCTGACGTTGACTGTTTGTCGGGTTTTTATTGTTTTTATGACAATAACAGGTCATTTATGCCCAAGAGTCATTTGTATTTTGAAGGTCGCGCCGATTCCGGTGACGCCAAATCTATAGAGTTTTCATTATGTTTTAGCAATTTTTTAAAAACAAAAACATTTTCTGTGACCAATAACTTTTTTTTGCTTTTCCCATCTATGGTCCTGCGCGAGGGACACGTTTTTCGTTGGTAA
The DNA here is from genome assembly GCA_025379985.1 of Phyllomedusa bahiana. Classification (NCBI taxonomy): domain Eukaryota; kingdom Metazoa; phylum Chordata; class Amphibia; order Anura; family Hylidae; genus Phyllomedusa; species Phyllomedusa bahiana. The sequence continues at coordinate 63,358 of JAODAL010007622.1, forward strand.
CATTTAAGGATACCTGTAATGTTTTGATCACTGTTTATTCAAATTTTTTTGGGGGAGACACAAAATCACCAAAAAAGGATCTTTTTACTTCACCCGACGGGATAAACCTTCGTTATTTTTTAATAAATCGGACTTGCGGCGATACCAGTAATGCTGAACTTTTTAATATTTATATTTGTAAAATGACAAAAGGTGGGTGTTTTTTTTTTTTTTTTACTGGTACATGGAGTCTTCTTATGTCACTTGTACACTGTCCTGCATTTTATAGATAATGCAGAAAGTTGTACCAAGCTTTCAGCTGCCATGGCCAACGCTTGGATCCTGCCATCTTGTTAGTTGCGGGGAGCGATCGGGCGCAGCACCATGTAATAATGGACTTCAGAGACCGGGGGTATGGACGTGCATTCTGCCTCGTCCTCCTCTGGGATCATACATTGAGCCTCATTATCAAAATTGTCTAACAGTATGAGTGTCTCTGTTGCTCATAGCAACCAATCAGAGCTCAGCTTTCATTTTTCACAAATGAAAGCTGAGCTTTGATTGGTTGCTATGGGCAACAAAGAAATGAAAGCTGAGCCTTGATTGGTTGCTAATAGCAACAAAGAAATAAAAGCTGTGCTTTGGTTGCTATGGGCAACAAAGAAATGAAAGCTGAGGCCTGATTGGTTACTAATAGCAACAAAGAAATGAAAGCTGAGCCTTGATTGGTTGCTATGGGCAACAAAGAAATAAAAGCTGAGCCTTGATTGGTTGCTATGGGCAACAAGGAAATGAACGCTGCGCTCTGGTTGCTATGGGCAACAAGGAAATGAAAGCTGTGCTCTGATTGGTTTCCACGGGCAACAAAGAAATAAAAGCGGAGCGCTGATTGGTGGCTAAGGGCAACAAGGACAGTTTTACAGTTCAGATTCGTTCAAAGAATTGTCATGTCAATTCTTGATCCGTTTGACACAGCAGACGCCCTATTATAAACTACAGGGTGCGATCCTGCTGCAGCAAAAATTGGATGCGTGTTGGATGCTAATTACGCAGCGCTGTTGAATGTGTTTTTCGGATCCAAAACGGATCCAAGAACGGATCCAACACGGCGTGTGAACATACCACGGCTTATTTTGACGTGGTTTTGGACGAGGTTTTTAGAGCGTTTCCTCTCCCAAAACCTCGCCTGAAACGCACTTCTTCAGAAGAGGTTTTAGAGGCGTGGTTTTGGATGAGATTTTCACCCATGCAAATTAATAGCCAAGGACAAAAACTGCAACGAAAACTGCGCCAAAAATGTGCCAAAAAACTCGCCTAAAACACGCTTCAAGAATTGACATGACACTTCTTTTTGGCCTCGTTCACAAGACGGATTTGGCCGCGGTTATGGCCGCGGATTCCGACGCGGTTTCCCCGGCCATAACCATGGCCAAATCGTGCCTAGTTTATTAACATGGTTTCCTATGGGAAACCGCGTTAATATCACACTGCGCGGGTTTGGCCGCGGCCAAACCCGCGCGTGTGAAGAACTCTCCTGTCAATTCCTGACAGGGAGTTCACTGCGCGGCGGTCGCGCAGTGCTGCCGCGGGCATCGCCGCGGGTGGTGCGCGGCTGGGACGCGGCTCGCGCCGCGGTTTGCCCCCTGCTATTAATTTGCATAGGGGCAAACCCTCGGCGCAAGCCGCGCCCCAAACCACGCCCTCCCATCCCGAGGCCACGCCCACCGCCCGCGCCGCAAACCCGCATCGGGAGACGCGAGTTTGTGGCCCGGTCCGACGAGGTTTTGGCCGCGGGAACCGCGGCGAAACCCGCGGCCAAAACCGTCGTGTGAACGAGGCCTTTCAGCGATTCCAAAGAAGCGTGTAAAAACCTCGTCGTGTGTGAACTACAATGAAGTTTTACATAGGAATAAATTAAATGAACTGGGGCCGTTTTGGAAGCGTTTTGCACAAGGTTTTAGGCGAGGAAACGCTCTTAAAACCTCGTCCAAAACCACGTCAAAATAAACCCTGTGAACATGGCCTAAGGGTGCGTTCACACAGCGTTTTTGGATCCGTGCTGGATCCGAAAAACACATTCAAAAGCGCAGCATCTTTCGGATCTAAAACAGATCCAACACGTACCCAAACACTCAGCTGCGTGTTTGGCTGCGTGTTGGATGCAGCAGGAGGAATGTCAATTCTTGGAAAGACGGATCCGAAAGACCAAGTGAGAAACACATCTGAGATCACTCGTGTGAATGCTGATGCGTGTCTCGTATTAAAGGCAATGTAAAATCACATTGCTATTTTTTAGCTGCGTGTTTGGGTCTGTTTGGGGTCCGACAGACGGATCCAAATATGCAGCTAAAAAGCGTATGTTAGACGAACGAAAAGACGCCGTGTGAACATAGCCTAAGAGTGCTTTCACACGGAGCGTTTTTTTGTTGCGTTTTTTTGCAGAAATGCACAGCATTAACTGCAGTGTATTTCTGGCCAAAAAAGTGTGAAAGTACCCTAATTGATTCTCTACTGGTAACACCTTTCCAAACAATTTAGATAACTGAAAGAAGCTTGCTGGTAAGGGCCAGTTCACACTACGTTTATGGCTGACATCAAACGTATAGGTCTTGATACAAACAAAAAGTTTTTGGAACATACAAATTAACGTATCCAATGACTATAATGGGTCAAACGTTAAGTCAGAGGCTCAGACTTTTGACTGTTTGACTCCATTTGCGTCCGTATACTATTTTTTTTCAGGTTCAAGAAAGTGAAGTGTACTGTGCTAATCTCTCCTGCAAAAAACCTAAATGCTATGATACTGTTTGTTTGTGGTTTTTTTGCATAGATGTCTATGAGCAACAAATGTAATGGCATACATTTTGAATATGTCAATTGTATACTGTTTTTTGGATGCATTTGTCATCAGAAATCATCACAGGATGATAGAACATCCTTTTTAACTTTTTTTTCTTACAAACGTCTGCTAACGTACCACTATATGTTTGACCTACACATAAAAAAAAACATACAGGCAGTCCCCAGGTTACGAACGGGATAGGGACTGTAGGTTTGTTCTTAAGTTGAATTTGTATGTAAGTCAGAACAGGTATATTTTTTACATCTAACTTCAGCAAAAAAGGTTTTGTTTTATTTTTAGTTTTGCATAGTGTGGGGAAGGGTTTTTACATTTGTTTTGCTATATGTGCCCCTGTTAAGAAGATTTCACCTCATTTTCACCTGATGTGCTGCTGTGGCATGCTGGAGCTTGTCGTTCCACAGCTCCCATCTGCTGTCAAACATGGAACTCCAAGTGCCAGCATGCCGCATAAGCCTCCGTTTGTAACTAGGGGACAGATGTAAGTCGGAAGGGTGTAAGTCTAGGACTACCTGTACATACATAATAAAAAAGCATACGTTTTGATACTTTTTAGACATACCTTTTGAAAAAAACCAAATCTTTCCCTATAACATATGTTAAAAACGTAGTGTGAACCTTGCCCTATAAAGGCAGCGCAGAACCGCAAGTGAACAAAACACACCAAACTGCACCGTGTGAAAACGCCCTGATAGAACATCTCTATTCTAATATTAGTAGCTTAGTTTCTAATATCGCTGAGTACAGTCCCGGGTCCGGCCGAGCGGCGCGCAGTCCTGTAAGGCAATGCCACATGTCCCTATTGGTGGCTGGTGCACATATCACTAATCAGGGCCCCCGACCATGCACTTGGCTTGCCTCGGCCTCTTCTCTGTTGCTTGCCTGTCATCAGGTGGATTTCTTATCTTGCAGTCAATGTTGAACACTCATCTTCTGGGAGTCTCGCTGTTTGTTTAGTGAGATTGTGCAGTGTAAGCGCCTGTATTCACAATACTAAAACATCTGCACAGTGGGAGCTGTGTGCCAGGTGTGAGGACAGCTGCCGCAGGTCCGCCCCCATGGCAGTGACTACACTACAAGCCTTGGTGATGTGAACCTTAGTAGACCATGGAAAACCTCACCTTGCTGGTCCCCGGGGGCCCCGTCTGGTGGACTTGGGCAGGAACATGTCGGTTCACACTTGCACTGACATCACTATTTGTCATACATACCAGAATCAGTCACCTATAAGGAGCAGCAAAGGGAGAAACACTTAATAATCTTTATTTATATAGCGCCAACAAATTCCGCAGCACTTTACAATGTAGAGGCTATAATTACAGACAAAAGACAGACATTACACAGTGAGAGCTACTTACAGATAAGACACAAGGTGTGAGGGTCCTGCTCGTGAGAGGTTACAATCCATACCTCCCAACTGTCCCTAGTTTGGAGGGACTGTCCCTATTTTTAACCCTTGTCCCTCTCTGCTCTATAAATGTCCCTCTTTTTCATTTGAGAAATGGATTTGTGTCAATAAACTGACTACCTTGCTGTAAAAAGTATCAAATTGCTTCCTCGCTGTATATTACATAATAATTTACTTAATTTTTCATCATTGGATACAAAGCAACCCTGAGAATGTGTCCCATTGGCTGTCTAAAAAGTTGGCGTGTATGGGCGTGGTTAGAGGCGTGTCTTGGTGTGATGTCATGTGTTTGGGCGTGGTTAGAGGCGTGGCCTGATGTGTCCCTCTTTGCAATTTTCTAAACATTTGGGGAAAATATGCAACTATTGAGGGGGTTGGGGGGGAAAAGGGGAGAAGTGCTGAATTTTCAATGGTCCCGCTTGTTTCATAAATATGGGTGGTTTACATAAAAGTTGGGTGAACCTTTTCCACCATGACAGTACTCTATATACGATAGGTACCTGTGAGTGCCCAGTGTAGGGATGACAATGTGTGTGATAGAAGTGTGGGTTTTTTCAAATTTGGGTTTTTGGTAGGCCTGCCTGAGAGATTGTATTTTTTAACACCTTAAAACTGGAAAGGCTAGGGTTGTGCCTGATGGTACTGGTAGGGGTGTTCCAAGAACGGTGTGACGTGCAAAATCTTGAAGGGCGGGGAATGGGAGGTTTTGATGATTGTGGTCTGTAGTTTGATGTCCGTAGCTGAGCGGGGGAGATGGGGGAGGGGCGGGGGGGGGGGAAACAGAGATGGAGGGGAGAAGGTGGGGGTTGCAGCACTGTGGGGAGTTTATGGGGAAAAATGATTAGTTTTATTCTGTATTCTGTACTGGATGGGGAACCCGGGAGTTTGGACACAGGAAGGGCCCCCATATAGCGGGTGGGGAAAAGACAAGCCTGGCTGCTGCATTTTAGGACAGATTGAGAGGGAAGGAGGTTTTCGAGAGGAGACCGATAAGCAGGAGTTACATAATCAAGACGAGAATGAATAAGAGCAACAATGAGAGTTTATTGTTTTCGATAGTGGAAAAGGACGGGGTTCTGGGGATGTTCTTGGGGCAGGGGACAAAGGGGCGGGCAAGGGATTGGGGGTATAAAGGGGGGAAGGCAATCCGAGTTAGAATAATCCCAAGACCCCGGGCCTGGGTGCTAGGAGTTTTGTTGGTGCCCAATACGAGAGAGAAATAGAAAATGGGGGTTGGTTTGTAGTTGGGGGAAAAACAAAAAAGTTCAGTTTTTGTGAGGTTTAGTTGGAATAGAGAAAAACCCTGATGTCAGAGACAGCGGCCAGTTCATTTTTTCTTCCTTTCCAATCTAAATTAGGTCCTTTTGGAAGAAGCCGCCCATAATACACTGTGGTGAGACCGTTATTGGGTCACCTCAAGAGGTCTATAGACCTGACTCCCTGCTGTGCACTGTCTAGGTACCTGTCAGTTTTCACAGCAGTTCTGGAATTTGGATTATTCAACCAAAGAATCTAAATGAATAGAGTTTTAAATAAAATATTTTTTACTGTATTTGTATAGCACTGACATATTCTATAGCGTTGTACAGAGATTTTCATCATTCACATTGGTCATTGTCACCATTGGGGATCACTTAGTATGGTTTTTGGAGTGCTACACTGTGCTAACCACTAAGCTACCATGCTAAACTGTGCCCCATGCTAAATTGTGCTAACCACTGAGCCACCATGCTACACTGTGCTAACCACTGAGCCACCATGCTACAACATGGCTGTCATACCTAACTGAGGCCACCATGCATTACACTGTGCTTACCACTGAGTCCACTCCATGTGCTACTGCATCATGTGCTTACCACTATGCCTTTACCACTGAGCCACCATACTGCACTGTGCTTACCACTGAGCCACCATGCTGCACTGTGCTTACCACTGAGCCACCATGCTACATTGTGTTACCATTGCTACACTAACTGAACCACTGTGTGCTTACACTACAGTGCATGTGCTACCCTGAGCCATGCAAGACCACGACATGCTACATTGTGCTAACCACCGAGTTACCATGCTACATTGTGTTAACCACTAAGCCCCCATGCTACACTATGCTAACCACTGACTTACCAAGCTACACTATGCCCCATGCTAAGCTGTGCTAACCACTGAGCCACCACGCAACACTGTGCCCCTGCGCTAATCTGTGCTAACTAGTGAGCCACTGTGTTAGACTGTGCTTGCCACATAAATTGGATAATGTAAGACTCAGCAGGTACACCCCCAATCAGTAACACCCAGCCGACATATTCAGTAAAACATTTCCAGAGGAATAACAGGGGAACAGCACAACAAAGAGTTATAAGAGAAGATGCATCTCCCCCCTTTATCTTTGTGCTGTTCCTCTGTTATGCCATCTGTTAATGTATTTACTGAATCTGCCAGCTGGATATTACCAATCCAATCCAATCCATGCAGACAATCCCTCTTAGAACCGGAATGGTAACACCCATCTGACAGATTCGGTAATGCTCTTCTAGGAGGAACAACAGAGGAACAGTTATAAGAGAAGAGGCTCCAGAATTGTTGCATCACAGGTAACACAAGGACAAGCAGACACGTCAGTAGAGGTTACAGGTCCCCTTTAATGGTGCACGCTTAGGCGTATGAGCACCTTATTCTGCTTTTGTCCTGTGGAATTCTGCAGAATGTATTCCTTCAGTGCTACAAACAATTGCAGGATTCTAGGGCTCCGTCTACCCGCCAATGATTTACAGTCAGATTTTTACGCGGATTTGGGTTTTAAAAACCGTAAAAAATCCGACTGTAAAACCGTCCCCATAAACCTCAAATGAAAATCCCAGTAGTAGCCCGCAACACTCGGATTGACTTGAGGTCAGATTTCAAAAACAAAAAAACATGTTCAATCGTCTGCCGGATTTTATGTAAAAAAAACACCTCCCAAACAGAACCCCATAGAGATGAATGGGAGTTGTTTTCTGACTGTAACTCCGACGGCAAAAAAAAAAAAAAGGCATAAAATCCACAGTGAAAACCACGTCAAAATACTCGTCAGATGACGCGGATTTAGGTTTCAGAATCTGACCAGTATTTTGATGTTCGTCCTGTGGACGCAACCGAAGGCTCTGTCTCCACTGCACAGTTGTACAATCGTATTAGGATTTTAAAAGCGCCGAAAATACGATTGTTCTAGCAGCACCATAGACGAAAATAGAGAAGAAGAGCTGTAGTCTCCACAGCTCGTCTTTCCTCTGCTCGTCTTTCGGCGAGGGCGTATTACACAACATGTTGTATAATATGGCGGCGATTTTAGTTTTTTCGGCGTCTTCCCATACCATACAATTGTATGGGTGACATAAAAAAAAATGACAAGCGCCCGTGTTTTTTTGCGCAAAACAGGACAAAAACCATGGCCGTGCATTGGAGAAAAAACGGCCGCTTTTGGATCGATGCAGTGTAGCCATAGCATAAGGGTCTGTTCCAGGGGTGCCAATAGGGCAGTACGGGCAGTACTCCTGTCCGGGGCCCTAATCAAAAAGGGGCCCACTAATATGTTAAAAAATAGGAACTAGCAATGGGTTGGGGCCTCTTTTGGTCTGGCTGCATGGGGCCCTGAAACGGTTAATAGATGACTGATGGAAGCCCTGGTCTGTCCACACAACAAGCATCCACAAAGAATCAGACTTGAAATATTTGTCTAAAACCAAATAGAAAATCATCCCCATTGACCTCAATATAAAATACGCCCGGTAGTCCATGTCTGTTTTTGGAGGAACATGTTCAGTCTTCTGCTGTATTCCATGTCCAAAAACGCGGCCAAAACATCTTTGTCGGATTCGCACCCAAAACCCTATAGAGATGAATGGGACTGGACCTGGAATTCAATGAAAAAAGACATAGGGCGACATGTATGAATGGGGCTGCGCCGGATGTCTGGCGTCTTCTCAGCCCGTAAACTGGTGCAGCCTCATTCCCTCTATTTGTAACCAGGCGCACTCCAGTATCAGGCATATTACAGAGCGCCCACAGAACTTTGTAATGCGCCTGATTTCGGGGGGTGTGCTGGAGGCGTCGCACCACAACCGTACGAATCTCCACATTTATAGCTTCAGTACGGCAAATCCAGGCCAGTACTGCTGGAACAGGGAGAGCACTTTAAAAGTGGTTTACCTGAGCCTGAAGTGTCGCTTTGTAGCTAGAAAGCGTTAAATCTATGACCTGCAGTAGAACAGGTTCATAGATTCAGGCACATTCTACATCACTAATGGGAGCAAAAAAAAAATGGCGCCTGGGCACCAAAAACTGTACATGTCAGACATAGAATCCACATGAAAAAATAATTGAAAACTGCAAGGTCCGACGCAGCTTTTGGAGCAGAATCCGAATAGTAAATTTTACTCATTTTACTAAGAATTTTGCTATACTTTTATTATAGGAGTGAAAGAGACTTTGAATCCGTTACCTCTGCTTATTGAGCGGTTATAGACCATGAGTCCATGCTGGATTATCAGCGGTATACAGTCAGTTATGGGACGGGCGTTGTATATTGTAATATTATACTTTTTATATTTTTTCTTTTTAGAATTACTTTCATACTTTTGGATCCTTCCTTGTAACTGTAGCTTATTCCTTTCTCTTGTGTCTTCTCTGAGTTGTGTAGAAGTTGCAGTAAAGCCCCCAGAAATGTCCCGTTCAGCGATTATTCCGGCTGAGAACAACAATAACATCTGTTTGTTTGCTTCGTGTTCTGTATGAACACATCTGGTTTGTCCAGCTGCAGCCCGGAGATTATACCCATTATACTCGTTTTACTGCACTTCATAAAAATTCAACTTGTCATTGAGGTTTTTTTTTTTCCTCATGATTATGACCGTTCATTGCGGCTGATGCTGGAGGACAAAAACACACTTTCTATATGACTGCACAGATCAACCAGGTGTCATTGCAGCGGGCGGCGTCTGCCGTAACCCGTACATCACCATTCTACCTGGCTGTGGTATGTAACACTGCAACATCGTGTTCAGGATCAGGGCTGTGCAACCAGTGTGGCCCGTCCATGGCCGTAACTATATAGCCATAGCAGTTGTAGCATCTGATATGGGACCCAGAGGTTGTGGGGGCCCCATTCCGGTACAAGAACATTGCTGCTTTGTAATTGATGGCTTTCTGCTCTCCAGTTCTACCATGTGGGCTTCTTGAAATATGACAGTATTATTTATATCTTTCTGATATATGGCGGTATTACTTATACCTTCCTTATATGTGGCAGTATTATTTATACTTCCCTGATATATGGTGGTATTACTTATACCTTCCTTATATGTGGCGGTTTTATTTATACTTCCCTGATATATGGCGGTATTATTTATACCTTTCTGATATATGGTGGAATTCTTTATACCTCTCCGATATATGGCGGTATTATTTACACCTCCCAGATATATGGTGGAATTCTTTATACCTCTCTGATATATGGTGGAATTCTTTATACCTCTCTGATATATGGCGGTATTATTTACACCTCCCAGATATATGGTGGAATTCTTTATACCTCTCTGATATATGGTGGAATTCTTTATACCTCTCTGATATATGGTGGAATTCTTTATACATCTCTGATATATGGCGGAATTCTTTCTAGCTCTCTGATATATGGCGGAATTCTTTCTAGCACTCTGATATAGGGTGGTATTATTTATACCTTTAATTATTGCTACTTATGCTGCTGTTTTAATTTCTTGTCATTAGGTATTTGGGTGCCATATTGTATGAGGTGGATACTTAGGCACTACATGGTATGTTTACATCTGTACTGTGTGATTGTACATCAGCGGATTAAAGGGGCCACTGCGTCTGTGCTGGTGCTGCCGATTCTTCAATGCTTACATGGGATCAGTTTTCGTCAGTACTTGTAATGGCCATACTTTTAGTAGCGGTGGCTCAGTGCCAGGACAACCAGGGTGCCACTTCATGCCACTGACACTTGGGGGTGTCGAATTACCATATTTTCATAAGTTTGGGGGTTTCAAGTACGAGCAGAAGCAAGGACACGTAAATATTGCAGAGGCTGCAGCGACCACATGACTACAGCGGCCTCTTCGATCAGCTGATTAGTAGAGGTGTCAGGAGTCGGATCCCCCTATCCTGAGCATATCCACCTTATAATGCCGCTCGGCTAACCTCACAACTCCCATTCATGTCTATGGGAGAGTCCCGATCTCCTCTGTTCAGAATGGAGAGGTTTCGGGGCTCGCTTAGGAGATCTGTGCGGTGCCCAGAGGTGGAACCCGGACCTATCAGACATTGATGGCATTTCCTTGGATATACATTGGTTTTCCTAGCGATATGCCATCGATGTCTAGAGTGAGACAGCCCCTTTAAGTGCTCTCCATATTCCCCAAAAGCTGGTCCTGTTTAGCTCCAGTTGCTTTGGCTCTCCATCTACGTTCTGGACTTAAACACGTCGATTTTCTGTATTGATTGGTTCACAGAGGCCAGATCCCCTCCGATCAGTGTGCTGTGATACAGTCTATTGAATAGACTGTATCACAGCATATTCACTATATGAAATGGGAGTGCTAACTGGTTACTATGGTCTCTGACTGGTTGCTATAAGCTCTGACTGGTTCTAATTGGTTGCTATGGGCTCTGATTGGTCGCTATGAGCTCTGATTTTTCGCCATGAGCTCTGGTTGGTTGTTATGGGCTCTGATTGGTTGCTATGGGCTCTGATTGGTTGCTATGGGCTCTGATTGGTTGCTATGGGCAACATAGAAAGTCATAGGCCATGTTCACACGGCTTAAAATGGGCCGTATTTCGGTCCGTAATTACGCGCCAAAGTGCGCCAATTACGGGCCGAAAACGGCCCATTCATTACGGTAATTCACAGTTCTCATAGAGAACTATGGATTACGTCTCCTCTCCCCGCCCGGCGAAGCCGCCGGGTGGGGAGATAATTGACATGTGAATTACTAGCCGCAAATACGCGCCGCTGGCAATTCAAGTCTATGGGCCGGCGAAGTGCCGGCCCCCTGCTCAGTCCCCCGCTCCCGCCCCGCCCCCGGTCACACGGCGTTATTGCGGGGCGTAATTACGCCCTGCAAATACACCGTGTGAACCTAGCCTTAGACCTAGGCAGTTTTCATACATAAGGCCCTTAGTGTCCATATCACCCATGTTAATCCCCCCTAATACTGTGATGAGCCCTCTGCCTCAGGTGCGCTGCAGACGCCATGCGGCTCCGGCTGGGGCGCTGCTCCGCCAGCTGGCAATGCTTTACGTATAGTTTCCCTGTTACACTAAAAAGGAGGAATGTCAGGTATTTATAGTGAGATTGACCGAACTGCCTGAGGTCGCGATGGCTCCTAAGTTCATACAGACCTCTCCTTTGCCATAAAGAAGTGTTCTAATACCAAGAGGTGAAGGGGACCTCTTCTGTGTAAGATCCCTTCTAATTCTGGATTTCCGAGCTTGGAGAAGGAATGTACTACAGATATTCACCTCATGGCATTCTGAACTTGTGCTTCATCGCATGGCATTCATTTATGCTTATACAATGCTCATAATAGGAAAGCAAGTCCTAGACCCGAGGCGTCAAACTCCTCTTACTCAAGGGCCACATTTGCATCATGGTTGCCTTCAAAAGGCCATAGTGCCCTATGAGGTCAGTAAGAGGCCAGTGTCCTTTAAAGGGGTTTTCCCACGACATTGATCAGTTGTAGACATCTAGGGAAAGGTAAATGAAGCCTATTACCATATACATTGCTGTTCTGATTTTGCCTTGTTCAGGAGATAAAGGAGATTTTATCTACTGCTAGTGTACACAAGTTTCTCTAGGTTATCGACCACCTTTCTGTGCTCTGATTGAACCAAGCAGCCTCTGACCATGGTGATTTCACTCCCTGCTGAGTCTTCTCTCCAGCACAGAAGCTTGTTTATCAAAGTGAATGACAAGTTTTAACCCTTGTGCACTACAGTTTATAGGCCTCCAGTAGTCATGTCACTATAACAGGATCAGCTGATATGTCAATCTCTGCTATAGAACCACCAACAGCCTGAACAGGAAATGGGAGCCTGAAGCTGTAGAACCACCCACAGCCTGAACAGGAAGTGCAAGCCTGAAGCTTTTAGAACCACCCGGAGCTTGAACAGGAAGTGGGAGCCTGAAGCTGTAGAACCATTCACAGCCTGAAGAGGAAGTGGGAGCCTGAAGCTATAGAACCACCCATAGCCTGGACAGGAAGTGTCAGTCTGAAGCTGTAAAACCACGGACAGCCTGAACAGAGAGTGAGAGCGTGAAGCAATACCCCTCAGTTTGTATCCACTTTCCATTGACTTCAATGTAAAAAACGAAAAACCGATGTAGAGCACCATGCAACATTTTTTTTTGTTCCATCAAAGACTGAAATCTGACACAACGGAGCCAAAACTGAAGAAAACTGCAATGGTTTTTCTAGGCTTTCAATAAATGCAGATGCGAACCGGATCCATTAGGGCGAGGTTTAACCCCTGTATGTTCACTGCACTTGGAGCCTCGTATTAGTAGAGTTATTTGTAGGATATTGTGTGACATTGGGAATTTCGGTCGCTCTGCTGTCACTTCTCGATGAGTCGTCACTTTGTTATGTATTGAACTTGCCAAAAAACATCCGTCTGTCATCAGTTTCTAAGACCCTAAATCAAAAGTGACAACCAACATGGCTGCAATTCCTGTTACTTGTTATCACTGGTGAAGACAATAAGCAAAGGGTCTCATATACAATCCCTCCTTTTAAGAAGAATCAATTGCCAATTTTTTTTTTTTTTTACAAATTAAAACCAGACCCTGATCCATCTTCTTTTCTTCTTCGCTATTTTTATTTTCTGATTGTAGATTTTTTAATTCTCTTTTCTGATTATGATTATGGGGGCGGCCATCTTGCCTGAGCTGTTTTTAACGGCATTTAGAGAAATGCTTTGCAGCATCTACATAGGCATAGTAGCCTGTGAACAGGAGCAGACCCACTGATGTCTATAGGAGAGTGTTGTGGGCATGCTCTGTGACCTGGGAAGAAGTCAGTGTGCAGGGAGGGGAGAGAGTGAGCCATGACATCTCCTATTGTGACCGGTGGATCCTGTGTTATCTATATAGAGGTGTTACCTGTCAGTGTAATCCTGTCTGTGATGAGGAGACTGCGGAGAAGTGATCTCTACAGAACAGGAGGTGTCGGTCTATAGTGAATGGTGGATACTGTGTTATCTATATATATGTTTTACCTGTCAGTGTAATCCTGCCTGTGGTGAGGAGACTGCAGGGAAGTGATCTCTACATAACAGGAGATGTTAGTCTATAGTGAATGGTGAATCCTGTGTTATCTATATATAGGTGTTACTTGTCAGTGTAATCCTGCCTGTGATGAGGAGACTGCGGTGAAGTGATCTCTACAGAACAGGAGGTGTCAGTCTATAGTGAATGGTGGAGACTGTTATCTATATATAGGTGTTACCGGTCAGTGTAATCCTGCCTGTGATGAGGATACTGTGGAGAAGTGATACAAATTCTGATGTACTCAAATAACCCTAAAGATAATTTTCAGAATTGTCAAGTTAAAAGAATAACTAATTGCTTAAAGGGGAGCTCCCACCATAAGCTTGATGGTGTATCAAATGCATATGTCATCAAGGTCTGATAGAAGCTGGTCCCACCTATTTTGGTAATGGGCCCCCGGAAAGTCTTGACTCAGAATAGAGATTTGGTCACAGGTGCTCACGACTCTCCATTCTGTTCTATGGGAGTTCTGAGTATGACCGAACACAGTGCTCCCCTGTACTGGGAACTCCCGTAGAACAGAATGGAGAACACAGCGCTCCCCTGTACTGGGAACTCCCGTAGAACAGAATGGAGAACACAGCGCTCCCCTGTACTGGGAACTCCCATAGAGGAGAATGGAGAACACAGTGCTCCCCTGTACTGGGAACTCCCATAGAGCAGAATGGAGAACATCGTGCTCTCCTGTACTGGGAACTCCCATAGTGCAGAATGGAGAACACAGCACTCCCCTATACTGGGAACTCCCATAGAACAGAATAGAGAACACGGCACTTCCCTGTACTGGGAACTCCCATAGAACAGAATGGAGAACACAGTGCTCCCCTGTACTGGGAACTCCCATAGAACAGAATGGAGAACACAGCACTCCCCTGTACTGGGAACTCCCACAGAACAGAATGGAGAACACAGTGCTCCCCTGTACTGGGAACTCCCATAGAACAGAATGGAGAACACAGCGCTCCCCTGTACTGGGAACTCCCATAAAACAGAATAGAGAACACGGCACTCCCCTGTACTGGGAACACCCATAGAACAGAATGGAGAACACGGCGCTCCCCTGTACTGGGAACTCCCATAGAACAGAATAGAGAACACGGCGCTCCCCTCTATTGGGAACTCCCATAGAACAGAATTGCGAACACAGTGCTCCCCTGTACTGGGAACTCCTATAGAACAGAATGGAGAACACAGCGTTCCCCTGTACTGGGGACTCCCATAGAGCAGAATGGAGAGAACACAGCGCTCCCCTGTACTGGGAACTCCCATAGAACAGAATAGTGTCGCTTGCAAGTGTGAGTGGCTCTCCATTCACAGCCAAAAGTTTCAGGGACCTGTTGCCAAAATAGGTGGGGCTCGCACCTATCAGGAGGTATCAGCATATCCTATCCATATGTCATCAAAGTCTGTGGTGAGAACACCCTGTTAAAAGTCAAATTTGTCCTGTTTTATTTCAGCTCCTGTTATTTGATAACGTTGTGCATTTGAATAAAGTTTATTTGACAAAAAAAAAAGTAGAAAGCTGGAGCTTGGCAACCAATCACGTTCCTTCTTACATTTTGCATGCTGCCTTAGTAAAAATGAAAGCTGTAATCTGATTGGTTGCTGTGGGTGACTACTCTGCCGCTTCGTGTTACTGTTATTTCTGTGTCATTAAAGTTTTTTTTTTTTCTTTTCTTCGTTTCAGGATAAGGCTCCTAATTGTCTTCGCAGTATGCACCGCTGTCAGTGTCGCAGAGCAACGAGCACGAGGTGAGAGGACGCCCTGTATCCGTAACCGTCTTTGTGACCGGGAGTACATGACTAATTCTGACCTTTGGAAAAACCCCTTCAGTTTGTGACATTTTGTCCCGCAGCAGAAAGGCTTTGATTGTGACTTTGCCGTCCTGTGGGTGTCGATGGAGGCTGGGGGCGACACTGACGCTTCGGGAATTACATTGTATTTGAGTTTTATTAACCATTTAAGACTCCATGACCGATTTACCAATCATGGAGGTGCTGAGGTGGCATGGAGGGGGCTGACTGCTGAGCGAGTGTTCAACCCCAGGTGCTGTCATTCTACTCCTGTACTCCTTAGTAATCACACTCACTTACTGCTGAGCGAGTGTTCAACCCCAGGTAGTGTCATTCTACTCCTGTACTCTGTACTCCTCAGTAATTACACACACTCACTGCTGAGCTAGTGCCCAACTCCAGGTGCTGTCATTCTACTCCCGTCCACTGTACTCCTCAGTAATCACACACACTCACTGCTAAGCAATTGTTCAACCCCAGGTTCTGTCATTCTACTCACATCCTCTGTACTCCCTAGTTATCTCACACACACACTCACTGCTGAGTGAGTGTTCAACCCCAGGTGCTGTCATTCTATTCCTGTCCTCTGTACTCCTTAGTAATCACACTCACTCACTGCTAAGGGAGTGCTCAACCCCAGGTGCTGTCATTCTACTCCCGTCCACTGTACTCCTCAGTAATCACACACACTCACTGCTGAATGAGTGCTCAACCCCAGGTGCTGTCATTTTACTCCCTTCCTCTGTAATTAGTCAAACAATAGAAATAAATAAATAAAAACAACGATCTTGTTTTTGCATTTAACCCAAAAAAAAAGTAAAAATTCATATATGTAGGGATTTGAACCTAGGACCCTTATGTTGGGAGGCAGAAGTGCTAACCACTCAGTTACAGTGTAGCTACTCACAGCTCTTTACATAAACAGACCTTTGAAGACCTCCTGCCCACCATGAATGTGCTCCTATTCCATCCTGCTGTAGGATAATGAGAAAACAAAGCGATCAAGTGATCACATGTTCAAGCCCCTAGGGAAGTAAAAAAAAAAAACAAATGTAAAAAAAAGGTTAAACATTATCGGAAAAAAAGTTTAACCCACACCCCTCTTAAAAAAAAAAAAAATTACACATGATCGTTACGGCCGCATCTGTCAAAAAGTCTGACCTATTCAAATATAACTTTATTCTGCACGGTGAACGCCATAAAAAAAATTTGAGTTTTTTTGGGGGGGTTATTCTGCCTGCCAAAACATATAAAACGAAAGAAAAATCAAATGTCGCACGTGCGCCAAATGGGTTGTGATAAAACTTAGAGGTCGGCCTGCAGAGAATTAACGATCACACAGCTCTACCGGAGGAAAATTCTAAAAGTTTTTGGTCTCCGAAAATGGTGATTTGAACCCCTTTTTTTTAATATCTAAGATTTTTTTTTTTTTTTTTTTTAAAGTAGCAAAACATAAGGAAAACTATATGAATTCGATGTCTTTGAAATCGTACCGACCTGCAAAAAGCAAATATGTCAGTTGTACTGAATGCTGAACTCTATAAAAAAAAAAAAAGCCCCCCCCCCCCAAAAAAAAAAAAAAAAGAAAAAATTTTTTTTTTCACGTTACATCCCACAAATCGTTTTCAGTACATTCTATGGTACGGTCGATAGTACCATTCAAAATAAAAATATAAATGGGAAATCTCATCTTCCAGTAAAAAGAAAACCTGCTATTTTATTGCATCAAAGATCATAAGGGTATGTTCACACGATGTGCTGCGGTGCGTACAGTACACGCGCGCAGTACATCGTGTCTTTTGGGAGCTCGCGCTGATCAGTGCGTACTCCCCCGGCACAGGGGTACCGGTAGCCCACCGGCCCCATAGACATGCACTTATCTCCCTGCGCGTACAACACGTTCGTATTGTACAAGCGGGGAGAGCAGGCGTAAACCATAGTTCTCTATGAGAACTATGGTTTACCGTAATGTCGGCGTGCATCTCGCTCGTATTAGAGCGCAAATACGCGGTGAAATGCGCGCTGACTTTACGCCCTGTGAACATAGCCTAATACAATGCATACAGCGTGGCACCGCTATACAAGACTGGTTTGTAGCTTACACGTTTCAGGTCCACATGGGTTGCATTAATAACAAGGAGAAGACTTGATAAAACTTTTTGCCACCAAGTAACATTGATGTGTGAAGCTTGCAAATGAAATAATAAACTTTTTCACCCTTCATCTTCATTATAATTCTGCACCGTTTTTGTTTTAGCTGCTCCCGTAGTGATCCATAGTGTACAGCTTGTCTATGGATCAAAGAACAATTTTGGCGCTTGAATGAGAAGCGTCCTCACTCAGGGAGTAGATTCCCCTCAGTCACTGGCCTTTGGGACCCCTCTCATAGTCGTAGTGGAAAGTCGCTGCTTAAAGGGGTTGTCTCACTACAGGGATCGCTGCTTTTTATGTTAAAGATCTTGCAAAAGCAAGTCACTTTGCAATATGTGTCCATTAACAGTGTCCTACCTATTCCTAGATATCCCCTCTTGTATGGGCTGCATCAGCTCCTCGGGTTACTATAGCTACAGACCTGTTCATTCTCTCATGATAGGCTGCCAGCACAGGTTGCTATATCTACAGACCTGTTCAATCTCTCCTGATAGGCTGTCAGCACTGGTCGCTAAAGCTACAGACCTGTTCGATCTCTCATGATAGGCTGTCAACACTGGTTGCTCTAGCTACAGACCTGTTCGATCTCTCCTGATAGGTTGTCAGCACTGGTTGCTATAGCTACAGACCTGTTCGCTCTCTCCTGATAGGCTGCCAGCGCTGATCGCTATAGCTACAGACCTGGCTTCTACTACAGCCTAGTAGAAGCCAGTAAACATGCCCCTGAATTCAAAGTGAAACCAAGAAAACAGGACTGAGGTGAGATGAATCAATGTAGTGAGACAACCCCTTTAAGGTGGCCCCAACCCAGTAGGATTCAGCCGATTAATGGCCACCAGCTTCTCCTGGTGATTTGGGATTCCTGCAGCTGGACTCAAGATGTTCATCCGGTCGTCATAGAACGAGGTTGCTCTGATGGTGTGAATGGTGCCAGGGTCTTCCAAACTGCCGAGTCTTTTTCCATGTTGATTTTTAATGGAAAGGGGCCACCCGCACCAGGCCACCTGTCTCCTGCGAATAGGGAACAGGACCCCCTTGTTCTCAGAACGGGTGGAGGTCACTGTCCATGTCATTCATTAGAAATACCCCGTTTTGCCCTTTGAAGATACAGAAATCTGGACCTAAACTATAGTCCATAGAAATCTCAACAGAGCTGGGACCTTGTGAAGTTTCTTATGAAGGAGAATAATGCTTAGCATATTTGCCGAGCTTCGATTCATCATTGGAACAGATTTCGGCCATATTGCATCCATTAGGACGCATGGGAGTCATATGGTGTTTTCTGTAACATGAAGAAAGGATTAATAGTAAATGAAATCATAAGATAGATGCCAAATTAGAAGCAGATATAAATGTAAAGCAGCAGTGTGAATCCGGCATCCGTCTAAGAAGTAGCCAAATATTGGAAAAGACGTTAATATTCCTTGGAGAAGCTGAAGAAGAACCACGGAGGGCTGCAAACAATGGTAAAAAAACAAATGTCAGAACCTACGGCCATGCTTACTGCTATAGAGGCAGGAGAAACGTGCATTCATAGAAGAAGGCAACAAAAGTCCCGGTGCTGTATGAGAGAATCTGTTCAGGAGCAGAAAACTGATGGACGACCGCTCACACACCAACTATCCATGAGGGGGGCAAATACTTAGTACAAAGCTGCACTTTGGGTAAGAACCAGTTCACACCAATATACAGAAAAGCTGCAGCACCGTACAGGGAGGGCGAAGGAGGGGGAAGAAGGGGTGGCTCGGATGCAAAAATACTGCTAAACAACCACTCACACGCCAACTATACATGAGGGGATGATTGCTTAGTAAAAAACTGCATATTAGATGAGAACCAGTTTACACCAGTATGCAGAAAAGCTGCAGCAACGTATGGGGAGGGCGGGAGGGGAAAAAGGGGTGGCTCAAATGCAAAAGTACTGATAAACAACCCCACAAACACCGACTATCTACGAGGGGGCAAATACTTAGTATATAACTGCACATTGTATAAGAACCAGTTCACACCAGTATGTAGAAAAGCTGCAGCACCGTATGGGGAGGGCAGGGGGGGGGGTGAAGGAAGGGAGGGGAAAGAGGGGTGGCTCGAATGAAAAAGTACTGATAAACAACCACTCACACACTGACTATCTATGAGGGGGCAAATACTTAGTACATAACTGCACACTGTATAAGAACCAGTTCACACCAGTATGCAGAAAAGCTGCAGCACCGTACGGAGAGGGCGTGGGAGGATGGGTGAAGGGAAAAGGGGGAAAATGGGTTGGCTTGAATGCAAAAATATTGATAAGCAACCACTCACACGCTGACTATCCATGAGGGGGTGATTGCTTAGTTAAAAACTGTGCATTAGATAAGAACCAGTTCACACTAGTATGCAGAAAAGCTGCAGCACCGTATGTGGGGAAGGAGTTGCTCGAATGAAAAAATACTGATAAACAATAACTCACATGCCGACTATCCATTAAGGGGTGATTGCTTAGTAAAAAACTGCACATTAAATAAGAACCAGTTTACACTAGTATGCAGAAAAGCCGCAGCATCATACAGGGGAGATTTTACATGTATAAAAATACTGATGAACAACCACTCACTAATATTCTACTCCTATTATCCATGAGGAGGGGATTGCTACTATTACAATCACACATAGAGAAGGCTTATGTAGGGGTCAGTTATATGGGTACATGTGGTGCACCGTCCTGGCTTACAACCAATTGCTGACACCCTTGCTATTCGATTGGGCGGGTGAGAATCCTCGCCTTGCAAGCTAAAATTACCGCTATAATCTACCCTCCTACAATGGCCATTATTGGATTTCTGCATCCGGTCTCCACAACGTGGACAATGGACTCAGTAGAAACCAGACCTCTTTCATCCTGTAAATACAGAGGTCACCACCTACTC
This sequence comes from Phyllomedusa bahiana, assembly GCA_025379985.1. Classification (NCBI taxonomy): domain Eukaryota; kingdom Metazoa; phylum Chordata; class Amphibia; order Anura; family Hylidae; genus Phyllomedusa; species Phyllomedusa bahiana. Next base: position 83,782 of record JAODAL010007622.1, read on the forward strand.
AAGTCAAGGCAGAGTACCAGACCATTACTTATTTTGGAATCTCTATAAAAATGGACTATTTCCCAACTTTTTTTTCTTCCCTACCCTTCACTGAGCCTACACTGTGAATAAAACTCCTTTTTTAAATCAATTTAAAATTCTCTATTCAGTGGTCAGGAATTGAGAACATGAAGCTGTAAAACTACCAACAGCCTGAACAGGAAGTGGGAGCCTAAAGCTATAGGACCACCCACAGCTTGACCAGGAAGGGGGAGTCTGAAGTTGTTGAACTACCCACAACCAGAACAGGAAGTGGAAGCCTGAAGCTGTAGAACTGCCTACAGCCTGAACAGGAAGTGGGAATCTGAAACTATAGAACTGCCCACAGCTTGACCAATAAGTGTGAGTCTGGATCTGTAGAACCACCCTCAGTATCACCAGGCAATATGAGACTGAAGCTGTAGAACCGTCCACAGCCTGACCAGGAAAGTTTAGCCTGAAGCTATAGAACCACCCACAGAATGATCAGTAAGTTGTAATCTAAAGCTTTAGAATCACCCACAGCATTACCAGGAAGTGGGAGCCTGGAGCTGTAGAACTGCTCACAGCCTGAACAGGAAGTGGGAATCTGAAGCTGTAGAATCACCCACAGCCTGAACAGGAAGTGGGAATCTGAAGCTGTAGAATCACCCACAGCATTATCAGGAAGAGTAAGCCTGGAGTTATAGAACCGTCCACAGCCTGATTAGGAAGTGGGAGCCTGAAACTATAGAATCACAAACAGTCTGACCAGGAAGTATGAGCCTGAAGCTGTAGAACCACAAACAGCCTGACCAGGAAGTGTAAGCCTGAAGCTTTAGAACATTAGAACAGGGAGTTTGAGGCTGAAGCTGCCTGTGACTTTGTGAAACAGTATGTTAAGAAAACCCCTTTACATTCACAGAAACTATGGCCATACTTCCTTCTATAGAGGCAGGTCAGCAATCCATTCCCATAGATAAGAAAACTGATGGACAATTGCTCACACACCGACTATTCATTGCAGGGGGTCAATTGCTGGGATTTTAAGTAAATTGTGTCCCATTTTTCTGTAAAAATTAAAACTGTAAGTAGCAGAATTAAGAAAAAATCTCACAAAGGTTCCGTCCACACGACAAATACTCGTCGGACGACACTGTTTTAGAATTCAGAATCCGACGAGTATTTGAACAGTATTTTACTCAAGAACCCGAGGACTTTTAACTCGATTTTTTTGCATTTATTGGCGCTTATTTTCATCAGGTTTACACGTGGTTTCTCAGTCATCTTTGCATTATAGAGCTCTATTGCGTTTTTGGATGCGGATTTCCATCAAAAAACGCACACAAAGCTTTATGGGCGGTTTTCATGCCATCCCATTGACTTCAATAGTAATTTTCTGAGTGAAATATGGTGGAAGATTTTTAAAAATTAAAAAAATTTTTTTTACATTTTTGGAAATTGCAGTAGATTTCCGACAGGGATTGCTTGTCGTGTAGAATGACCAAAGTGTGTCGTCTGGAATTGTTTTGGAAGGTCTTTGCCGTTGTGGTCGATCCCCAGGCTCCGACCAGAGCTCAGGCGTGGGGCCTTGTATATGCAATTACTTTTGTGTGCCGACATCTATTTGAGAGATTGAGAGAAGAAGTTTTCTCTTCCCTGACTTAGCTGACGTGCTAAACTATTTCAGTTCCTGGAGGTATGGACTGAGGGGACAAGACCAAGATCTATGCTGGGATAGTTTAACCCTCTTTCAAATTATGGACTGAATTTGACCTGATAGAGTAGAAACAAGAAGAAAGTAATTTTTTTCAGACAAGCTACAACATTATCAGCGCATACTTGTGGTTATTTGGTGCACACCGGTTATATGTATTCACTGTCTGCTCCCAACTGTGCTGGAGCCTCCGTCACATTTCATGGAAAAAACAAGAGGGACCATAATGAAACCAAGTGGACTTCAGAAAAATTCAGTGGGGTTCATTAGGCTCTATTCATGTCGGGCATGTGACGGGTCTTGAGGACCAATCGTGAAGTTGATTCACATGGCCCACTAGTAAAGTTAATTCTTGGAACCCAGCCTACAGCTACTGTACATGACTGCACATACTGGGACCCACCAGTGGAGCTGATTGTTGAGCTCACCAGTGAAGTTGATTCTTTGGGCCCACTAGTGGAGTCCATTCTTGTGGTTTACCAGTGGTTATGATTCTTGGAACCACCAGTGGAGCTTATTCTTGTGGCCACCAGTGAAGTTGATTTTTGAGCTCACCAGTGAAGTTCATTCTTTGGGCCCACTAGTGGAGTCGATTCTAGAGGTTTAACAGTGGAGATGATATTTGGGGCCCACCAGTAGAGTTGATTCTTGGAGCCAACCAGTGGAGCTTATTCTTGTGGCCACAAGTGGAGATGATTCTTGGGGCCCACCAGTAGAGTTGATTCTTGGAACCCACCAGTGGAGCTTATTCTTGTGGCCACCAGTGGAGCTTATTCTTGTGGCCACCAGTGGAGCTTATTCTTGTGGCCACCAGTGGAGCTTATTCTTGTGGCCACCAGTAGAGATGATTCTTGGAGCCCACCAGGGGAGCTTATTCTTGTGGCCACCAGTGGAGATTATTCTTGTGGCCAACCAGTGGAGCTTATTCTTGGGGCCCACCAGTGGAGTCGATTCTTGGTGCCACCAGTCGACTTGATTTTTGGGGCCCAGCAGTGAAAGTTGATTCTTGGAGCCCACCAGTAGAGTTGGTTGTTGGGGCCCACCAATGGAATTGATTATTGGGGTCCACCAGTGGACTTGATTTTTGGGGTCCATCAGTGGAGATGATTTTTGGGACCCACCAGTGGAGTTGATTCTTGGGACCCACCAGTGGAGTTGATTCTTGAGACCCATCCTACAGCTACTGTACATGACTACACTTACTGGGACCCAATAGTTGAATTGATTAAAACTATATGTCGTCACTTGGCTAAAAATATCAAACATTGGTTGGAAGAGCAGGTCCAGGACTTCCAAGTACTACCCTTGCTCCTAATATCCCAGGTCCCTACTGAGCCTGTGTGGCGACCATGGATGGTGGCGTTGGCTCGATGAACCCTTCAGAAGCTGTGGGATGCCATCGGCTCCAGGTCTCTTTGACCACTTACTAGGACCTTGTTGAGTCACTCCCCACCTGTCTAGATGCTGTCCACGCTGCACATGGGGGTCATTCTGGATTCTAGCTGCTGTTCTGCACATGCTGATTACGCTGGATATTATCTGCCGGTCATAATAATTTGTGTATGTGTCAATACTACATGAAGAGGAATGGCTTTCACGCACCCCATGTTTCGTAGAGCACCGTTAGGTCCGACGACAAGAATCCAGCTTGTCCGATTGAGTTTTATGTACCCGCAAATGTAGGGTCCGACAATGCCCATAGATATTCAGTTTATCGAATGTGTATTTGCAGTTTAATAATCCATCTAAATACTATTGATCTTTTTGGATATGGTGGGTTTAGAGGTTCTGAGGCTACAACAAGAACAGGGGGGGGGGGTGTCATATAACCATAAAATACATTTTGGCTATAAATAAGACTATACATTCTGGGATCAAGCCCTGTTAATTCAGAGATGAGCGGGTGGTGAGTGGTGACACCGGTATGAGTTTAGCTAGCTTTCTGTTGCAGTTAGTAAGCGCTTCTCTTGTTTATTACTATTTAGGCTTGTAATCCAGGATGTTTGCGAATAAACAAGATACAAGCTACTGTGCGCACGAGCAACGCACGCCAAACCTCTCCCTCATTAATGCAGAGGAACTCAATGAGCTACTAGATTGTCATACCAAGTAGAAATTACTAAACCTCCTGGAGCACAACTAGGGTGCCTGGCATAGCATGGGGGCTCTGGTGGGATATGGGTTGCCAAAGGAGCCAGGAAACCTATTGCAGGAATGCTCTGATATCAATCCTTGCCCTGAGTGAAAAAGTCTGTGGTGCCTCCTGCTTGAGTTGTAGATAGGCAACATTGGTCTGACCTACTACAGTACCATTGGAACCTCTGGTGGGTCCTGGTCTGACACAGTAGTGTAACCCCAATGTATCCGGGTGTTGGTCCTGTATAGGTAAAGTGGGGGCCCTCAGAATACTTTCCTCTCGTCGGCCAAAGGAACTTCAGTCCGACACCGTAGATGGGTCTTATGAACTGGGCTTATTGTTGCTCTTTGCCAAATTATAAACTCGAGCTGCCAAATGTAGAGGGAGGTGATGGAGAACCACTCTTATCACATCTCTGGCACTAGAATTTGTCACATTTCAAGTCCACGTAGCTAACACCGTGCAATACAGTGCCTCTAACTACAACACCGCCCCCTATGGAGAAAAATATAGATCAGAAATTTCATATATCATATAGTAAGCATGAAAAAAGGCATCCATAATCCTCAATAAGGCCTAGTTCCATTGGAAACCTAAAGGTATGGCTGCAGTACACTCTGTTAAAGTCTTCACGTCTAGTAGCTGGTGGAACTTGGTGGTGGTTTTCTTCTTTTAAAAGTAAGAATGAGGCCATTTATGGTACAAATATATTATTTTGATCCAGCAGAACCACTAGTTTGGGAATCTAGGAAAAAGTGTCAAGAGTGATCATCACCTTTCTAGCTTGAAGACTTTACTGAACAACTCACTATATCCTGGTTCAGTGTCATACTGGGATGACAGAGGCCAGCAGTGGAGTTGATTCTTGGGCCCATTAGTAGAGTGGATTCCTGGGTCCCACCAGTGGAGCTGAATCTTGGGGCCCACCAGTTGGGGTGATTCCTGGGGCCCACCAGTGGAGGTGATTCCTGGGGCCCACCAGTGGAGGTGATTCCTGGGGCCCACCAGTGGAGGTGATTCCTGGGGCCCACCAGTGGATGTGATTCCTGGGGCCCACCAGTGGAGGTGATTCTCGGGGACCACCAGTGGAGTTGACTCTTCAAGCCAACCAGGAGAGTTGATTCTTGGAGCCCACTTTGGGGCCCACCAGTGGAGTTGATTCTTGGAGCCCATTAGTAGAATGGATTCTTGGGGCCCACCAGTGGAGCTGATTCTTGGGGCTTACCAGTGGAATTGATTCCTGGGGCCCACTAGTGAAGTTGATTCTAAGGCCCCACTAGTGAGTTTTATTCCTGGAGTCCACCAGTGGAGAGGCTTCTTGAGGTCCACCTTGGGACCCCCCAGTGGAGAAGCCTCATGGGACCCGCCAGTGGAATTGATTCTTAAGGTCCATCAGTAGAGTTGAGTCTTGATGCCTACCCTACAGCTATTGTACTGTACATAACTGTTGCACACTGTCTCTTGTTCTCTGTCTTCCTTTCTCTACATTTTGTCCTGAAAAGCAGCCTCAGGACCACCCACACCTAGGAGTTCACAATGCCCAGAGACCCACTGGGGGTTTCCCCTGCTCTCCTGTGGGCCAGTTCGAGCCTGCCTTGGTTACGTGGACATCTATGAATGTGATATTGGGGGTAAAGCCATTGTCATGGGAAGAAGAAAGATTCTTCAATAGCAGGGGTCATAATGCATATAGTTATTATTTCAGATTTTGGTTTTTGTTTCTCACCATGTCCATGACTCTTGGGCCAATTCCCCATCCATTGCTTGATAACAACACAGTTCTTACACTGGAGTTTGCCTCTATAGTAAACTAGTGCGTCTCAAAAAAATAGAATATATTGAAAATTAAAGGGGTCTCCAGGACTATCTTTTTATTTCTTATAGGGCTCACAAATGTATTATATTAATTCATACTGTAATGAGTCTATGCAATATATGGGTTTCTCTATTTGACTTAAATTATTGATATCAATTATCTTTTCAGTGATATTCTAGTTTTTTGGTATGCACTAGTATATGCTCTTGCAATATTGGGGTTCATTGAAAGTCTTAAAGACATTTCCATATGACATGAATGTTTTGTTGAAAAAAACAATATTTCTGAAAAGAAAATGACATTTTTTTGTAATTTTGGCAGTCCTGTGCAATTACAAATTACATATAATATCTTGTCCTTTTCTAGCTGTGATAGTAAAGAGATAAAACTCCAGAATGGTATGGTAGACTAACCCCAGTTTACTGTAGTCGCAGCTTATTTGAACATAGTCTCACCACAAATATTAGATAATGTCATGTTGATCACTCTTGTTCTCTGAACAGGGATAGGTAAGATTGGACTAGATCGAAAGGCAATGACAAGAGCAATACAAGAGAGGATAATGGGTTAATCTTTTTCTGCACTGGAACGTTTTCAGCTTTCTTCATACTTATCAGTTCCTGCTGATAACAATTATCTCTATTAGGCCCTTAGATTGACTGGAAGACGACCAGTCACGTGATCCTCACCTCCGTACTTTAGGAGCTCACAGACGGGAAGTCACAGAGAGAAACCCCAGGAAGTTATGTTCATAGAGGAACTTTAAAAATGACATGAGAAAAAACCAATCACCCAATTAAGAAAAACAAATCCGTGTAATAGTCGAATATTGCTTTTCAGTAAGTCATTTTTTTTTTTTTTTTTACATTTTTTTAGTGGTAGTGCCCTTTTAAACTCAGGTGCGCACCTATTTTTGGGAAGTTTAGAAATCCCAGTCTGGTGATAGCTGCATTGAAATCTGCTGCACCAGTCATCACCTAGCATCAACTCGAGCCTAAGTATCCTCTAGTTGTGTGCTCCACAGGACCAAATTGTTTACATCATTTGATCTGTAGAGAAGAGGACCCAGGATGTAAGCGGTAAACATCCTGGGCGCGCCATAAACCTACTGCAATTAACGATGCCACAAAGAAAGGATATTGGATTAGTCCATGGTGTGCTGGCTACGTGACATCCTCAATTTGATGCAGTGTGCACATCTATTGTAGAAAAATGTAAAACTCAGGTATGTAGAATATGATACGACACTGGTTGACACGCACTGCAACAAAACTTATTACGGAAATAAAAACAACCTGCAGTCGCAGGTAAGTAATACGAAACGTGTATCAAAAATAAATGTATGGACTTACCACTGGATGATGGACAGCAAGACAGACAATGACTAAGGCACTAATGCAGATGGAAGGATAAATTACTTGAATCCAGAAGCAAGTTACCAAAAAATACCTGACCCTTACAACTAGCTGTCCCTAACCTTTTCCTAGCACTGGCCCTAACACCAGACCTCCTGGCCTTATTCTATCCCTGACAATGTCCCTCAGCTATGCTGGTTCTAACCAAAACGGCATAGAACTACTATAGAGAGCTCAGGAATAGAAGACATTGAAAGACGTATACGAGGCAGAAGCAACAAAGACAAACTGGGCTCTCATAACGGAACAGATATATGGCCAAAACAATACTACATGCAACAAGCTCACAAGTCACAATTTCTCAGCTGCCAGTATAGACCGCAACCAGCAACAAAGTGAAACCAATAATTCACAATATTTCAGCTCACATGTGCAGCATGGTAATCTGAGATTGTCAGAGAGTTTGTTTTGAGGAATTCGAATAGCAACAGCCTCATCTGATCTAGTAAGCAGGAGTGTAACAATGTTGTTTGGCATGGACAGCAGCAAACTTGTCGCAGAAATTAGACCAACCAGCAGTCGCATGCAAGTAATACGAAGCAGGCATCAGAAAATAAATCTAGACACTGACTAATGGACAATGGACCGCAAGGTGGATGATGAGAGTACGGGTGGAGATGGAGGGTTAAATTACTTAAATCCAGAAGCAAGAGATCAAAAAGGCCTAACCCTATAAACTTCCTTTCCCTAACTTGGTTTCTTACTTGTCCCTAAAACTAGCCCTAACACTAAACACCCCTGGCTGTATCCTAAACCTGACAGTATCCCTACCAATAACACCTAACCCTACCAACTTACTTTCCCTAACTTGGTTTCTTACTTTTCCCTAAAACTTGCCCTAACACCAGACACCTCTGGCTGTATCCTACCCCTGACAGTATCCCTACCAATTACACCCCACCTTACCAACTTACTATCCCTAACTTGGTTTCTTACTCGTCCCTAAAACTAGCCCTAACACCAGACACCCCTGGCTGTATCCTACCCCTGATAGGATCCCTACCAATGTCTCCCACCATTCTGACCCTACCCAAACAACTCAAAACTACCAAACGGAACACAGGAAAAGAGCACACTGCAATACTGACACAGGGCAGGACAGAAGCAACAGGACTCTAATCAATGTGAACAAACAAGTAACCAAAACAAGAATGAATGCAACAAGATCACAAGACCCAATCTATCAGCTACCAGTATAGACTGCAACCAGCTATTAGACCAGTATAGACTGCAACAAGATCACAAGACCCAATCTATCAGCTACCAGTATAGACTGCAACCAGCTATTAGACCAGTATAGACTGCAACAAGATCACAAGACGCAATCTATCAGCTACCAGTATAGACTGCAACCAGCTGCTAAGTAAAACTCAACTTTATAGAGGAATAGCAATCAACCACTCCCTCATCAAGCTCACATGTGCGCTTAGTCAGATGATAGACCAGAGAATTGTTTAAGGCAGTTACATAGCAACAGCCTCATCTGATCTATCTGATCGGGAGTATTCCTGCTGTTCATGACATTTTCTTTCTCTGGCTCTTTGAGGGTCACTTCATGGTGCTAGTAACACAAGACCAATAACTTATAACCATAAGCAACAACGTTTGCTATTGACAGGTCAATCAAAGAAGAGATGGAGCTGTCAAGTTTGCATTGGCAGGTTATAAGCATGGCTAGCTGGGCAGCTGGTCATCTGCAGATGTGGCGGCTTGTCTTCAGGAATTTGGCTAGTATTAATGCTCTCATAGCAGCAGGTTCCGTCTATTCAGGTATGGTGCCACTGTCAGGACGGGGTGGTCACTTTAAACAGTTTTCTGAAAATGTACATCAACAGAATGTAGAGATTCCAAATGTTGGAATACTTCTAGGTCAACGGCTTGGAGAGGAGGGGGTTAGTTCTTTGTTTTTTATTAGGTAGTTAATACTGTTGGAAAAAGACAAATGTCCATCAAGTTCAACCAAAAAATACCTGACCCTTACAACTAGCTATCCCTAACTCTGTCCCTAACGTGTCTCCAGTGCTAGCCCTAACACCAGACCTCCTGGCCCTATTCTATCCCTGAGAATGTCCCTCAGCTATGCTGGTTCTAACCAAAACGCCACAGAACTACTATAGAGAGCTCAGGAATAGAAGACATTGAAAGACGTTTACGAGGCAGAACAGAAGCAACAGAAAACTCAGACAAACAGGGCTTTAATAACGGAACAGATATGTAGCCAAAACAGGACTGAATGCAACAAGCTCACAAGGCACAATTTCTCAGCTACCAGTATAGACCGCAACCAGCCACAAAGTGAAACCAATAATGGGAAAGATGTAGGTGAAGAGAGAGGTAGAGGGCACTTTTAACCTTGGTTTCCCCTCCTGATAAATACTTTGGGACCCATAAGGTAAGAAGAAGATTTTTTTCCTGATCCCAAAATTTCCATCAGACTGGATCCAGATGTTTTATACGGCTACATAAGTATTAATACTATCTAGTAGTAAGTAGTCATCTCAGCCTTACTTGAAGCCCTCACCTGTTCTTGCTGTGACCAGCTCCTGGGACAGCTATCCTGCAGCGTTCATCTGTTTGTCGTGTCCCCCCATCCTGTTGGTCGCCCCTCTGTGCTAGGTTTCTAGCTGTTGTCTGTGGCATAGACGAAAGCCGAGGCCGGGTTGTGGGGATGAAGCCAAGCAACCAAGCTGGCAGGGATCATATCATCAGCTTTGCAGGACCATAGCCCTCTACATCTGCTGTGCAGCTAGAAATTTGATGTCTTAGTAGAACTACTCTGAGATGTTTAGAAGGGGGGAAGCTGTGAACCAATGCACATGGTGGCCAGAACTTGTGAAGAAGCAACGGAAGGAGTGGGCTGCTACAGTGGGCCCCAGTGTCTGCCCATGTTAGATATGTATAGATACAGTGGTCCCTCAAGTTACAATGGCCTCAGGATACAATATCCAAAACACACAATGGTCTTTCCTTGGACATTGTATGTTGAGTTTGGTTTCAGGATACAATGTCCCAGACACTGCTGATCTGTGGCAGATGTGGTTGATAGTAGATCCAGCCAATTCTAAGGAACATTTTACTTGTAAGATATCTAATAGCACCTCTCTACAGTACAGTGCGGTACTACATGTCCTGTACTGCTCTTCCATGTATTAGTGAGGTGCAGGCAGTGATGGGAGGTCTATAGCACCTCTCTACAGTACAGTGCGGTACTACATGTCCTGTACTGCTCTTACATGTATTAGTGAGGTGCATGCAGTGATTGGCGGTCTATAGCGCCTCTCTACAGTACAGTGCAGTACTACATGTCTTGTACTGCTCTTACATGTACTTGTGAGGTGCATGTAGTGATTGGCGGTCTATAGCACCTCTCTACAGTACAGTGCAATACTACATGTCCTGTACTGCTCTTGCATATATTAGTGAGATACCCCCAGAATAGTTAGCATGTCTCCTGGGTGCCATACCAGTACGGCACTCGGATGGTGCGGATACCATCCGCAGCCAGAGTCGGTTGTACTGGACAGACGGGCTCTTGCTCCACTAGCCGGGAATGGAGCTAGTTTTGATCCTGGCTACTTAACCTCCTAAATGCCGGTGTCCATGGTATCTAGGTGTCTAACAGAGGGAGGGAGTTCCCTTTGTTACCCATGGACACCCATGGAATGTGTTTGTGGGATGCCCCAGGCAAATAATAAAGTAAAAAAGTAAATAAATGAAAATTGTTTAAAAAAACAAAACAAAAAAAACACACAGCCCCTGATTCCCCAATTAAAAAAACCCAACCTTTATTTTGTTAAAGAAAAAATTAAAAGCTGCACATAATAGTTATTGTCCGTAGCAATGCAATCTGTAAAATTGTTGCGTTACTGAACATTATAAAATTGCTAGAACTGTCTTCTTACTTTAATTGAGCCTCACAAAAATTTAAAAATAGATTTAAAAGTAATAAGAAAAAATGTACATACCCCAACATAGTACCATTGAAATGTCAACTTATCCCGCAAATAAAAAGCCCTTACATAGCTCGACAAAAAGGTGATTCTGTTTCTCAGAATGTGAATTGTGAATCCTAAAACCGCGTCGTTGATGAGTATTTGAACATTATTATACACAAGAACTCGAGAATTTTAACTCGGTTTTGTTTTTTTGGCACGGTTTTCAGGGTTTTTCTTGCATCATAGAGCACTATTGAGTTTTTAGACTCTGATCCACGGCAAAATCCGTGCCAAAAAATGTGCGTAAAGCTTTCTGGTAATTTTTCATGCCATCCCATTGACTTCAATAGTAAGTTTTCTTAGTGAAATACAGCGTATTATTGAACATGTTCTAAGTTTTTGGAAAAAATGGCGGTTTTGAAATCCAACCTCATAAAATTGTGGATAAATAAATGTGAATTTCCAGTTGAGGTCTATGAGAATGGTTTACAGTCAGTTTTTGACTTTTTTTAAAATCTGAATCCTCACTTACAGTATGTCGGACTAGAAATTCTTGTCGTGTGGATGGTGCCTTAGGCTAGGGACACACAGCACAGCACAAAAAACTTGTTGAAAACTAAGACCTAAAAACTGCTTTAAACGTCTTTTTTTTTTGTTTTCATTGAGTTTTTTGGGTGGTTTTCAATTTTTTTGCATGTGTTTTTTTTTTTTGGACTGTTTTTGGGCAGTTTTTAATGTATGCAAAATTCATATACCTTGTTAAACACCCGGGCAGTTTTTCAGTGGAACCGTCCAAAAACCGCACCCAAAAACATCCCGCGGTTTACATAGACTTCAATAATAAATTCTCCACCCTGTTCTGTCTTTTTTTTTGCAATGTGATACAAAAAAACAACCAGCAGCAAAAACAAGCAGAAAAAAAAATACGTCTTGTTTTTACTATTAAAGGAGTTTTCTCATTTCAAAGATCATAGTTCAACAGGTGGGGATGAAAAATCTAAGCTTGTAGGCCCTTGGTTACCATAAGCAAAGTGCTATGGTTTAAGAGAATGGGCCTTTTGTTTAATTCTTGGAAGTGAGAGAGAGCTCCGGGAGGGTTACGCCCAGGTCCTGCCTCAGGTCGTATTCGAGAAAGAAGGAGTAGCAGGGGAGAGGCTGTATATGGGAGGGAGCAGGGATATGTGTGCACGGAGAGTCTGACAGCTGAGAACCTCTCCCTTCCCCCGGCTCACACGGAATGAATCTCATGTGACCACTTTGGGGCGTGTCTACAGAGAGAGAAGATACTCCCTGCTGGTAGGAGAAACTCGCCCCTCAATTCCATAAGCTCTGCTTAGCAACCAGTATAAACGGCTGCCAAATGATGAAACGATAAAACCCCTTTAAAGTCTATGGGACCGGTTTTCAGAGTTTTTTTCCGCAGTTTTAGAAAACAAAAAACTCTGAAAAACAACTGAAAATGTGTGCTGTGTAGACCTAGCCTTACTCTACAGAGTTTTTTTTTTAAATTGAACTTAAATTCCAGTAGGGAAATTTTGTAAAACCCCTTTTTTATTTTTTTCTCGTAGGCATCCACGCTTCTCATCCGTTAGGTGGTGGAGAAAAGGAACCACTACTGTTGTCATCCGTGACCGTCCAACCATGGACAGCTGCTGCAGAAGACCGCCGAGTGGAGTTATCAGAATCGGGGATAGTTCTGGCCAGAGACACAGTCATGGAATATCCACTAGGAAATGACGTCCTTTCGAGACTGGGACTTCCGTTTTACTTGTTGATCAGTCTACGCTCAGACAAAACCAACAATGCTTTCCTTTTCAGTATTAGAAATAAAAATAGGATATTATTCGGTGTACAGTTGCTGCCGAGAAAGGTGGTGGTGCACACAGGGGGCAAGCAGTCCGTGTCTTTCGATTACACGGTCCAGGACGGGCGGTGGCACAGCTTCGCTATAGGCGTCGGACACACGTCCATTTCTTTGTTTGCAGAATGCGGGAAGAAATACTTCAACAAAGAAGCCATATTCGACCTACAGACGCTCGCTCCCGGGAGTATATTCACTTTGGGGAGAATGACTCTTCATTCTGTTCAGTTCGAAGGAGTGATATGTCAACTGGAGATTATTCCTGCGGCAGAAGCATCTGCAAATTATTGTCTCTATGTACGGAAGCATTGTCTTCACACCGATACTTACCGATCTCAACCCGGGGAACCCAGACCGGAAGAACTTCTCCAGCCACCTATATCGGTGAAGACGAATAATCAAGTAGAGGACAGTATCCAATCACAGTCTATATTAGACAAAGCCAACGAACCAGATTTCTCACCATCGAAAACGTCAATAGCTCAGCTGTCTCCAAAATTTAAAAACGTTAAATTGAATAAGACCTCGAATCACAGTTCAGGCGGGAACGTTACGAAACACGGTTATTTATCTCCGACGTCGGCTTACGACAAGACCTGGTCTAAGAACAATACCACCGAGAAGCAATTTACGAAAGAGCAGAAGGATGGGGAGGTGGGTATCCATCAGATCTTCAACCGGACGCTCTACCAGGCCAGTAGCGACACCTATAGCCAACTTGACCTTTGGGATGATCCAGACGAGAACGAGAATTATGGAACAGACGGCGACTATGGAACGGAAGAGAACTATGGAACGGAAAATAACTATGGAATGGAAAACAGCTACGAAGTCGACATGGAGAACTACGACTACGATTACGACGAGATGAACACGCTTTTCGAGATGGACGATTTGCTTGGAGATAAAGGGGATCCCGGACCTCCGGTAAGTCGGCCATTTTTAATAATAAAATGTGTGTGAACAGAGTCTTGGAACGCTCGATGAGCAGGCGATGGGACTCCCTGGGGTTCCTTGGCTTAGAAAACTGGTAGCAATTGTGGAGGAACAGTCGTTTTTTTGCCGCGATTTGCGCTTTTTGCTTGTCTTCAAGTCTGGTTTTTAATGTCTGCGTAAATGAAGCCATTGGATGTAACTCCGCCCTACAAACGGGGATGTAAAGCGCATTAGTGCATTTTACGTGTTTTGGCGCTAATTAGTTACCTAGCTTTTGCTTATTCTGTTTTGTTACGGATATTGCCGCTGATCAAGTTTTCTCACTTTTGTCGCCAAAAACGGATTTATAGCGGCAAAAGCGAGATAACTTTATGAAGAACGGTATGAACAAGGACACGTCGGACACTTGTCTGCAGAATTGATAAGGTATAACCTGTGGTAACACCCACTTTAGGTGGGACTTTAATCTCCTGGGTGGGTTTTCATTCCAAAAAACGCACCAAAAAACATCTGGCGCTTTTCATAGACTCCAATAGTAAATTTTCTGCTCTGACGTTTCTTGCAACATGTTACAAAAGTAGAGTAGTAAATAAAACGAGCAGAAAAAATACGTCGACAACAGGACGTTCTAACTATAGAGTCTATGGGAGACAGCGGGACACTCTTACTATAGAGTCTATGGGAGACAGCGGGACGTTCTTACTATAGAGTCTATGGGAGACAGCGGGACGTTCTAACTATAGAGTCTATGGGAGACAGCGGGACGTTCTTACTATAGAGTCTATGGAGACAGCGGGACATTCTTACTATAGAGTCTATGGGAGACAGCGGGACGTTCTTACTATAGAGTCTATGGGAGACAGCGGGACATTCTCACTATAGAGTCTATGGGAGACAGCAGGACGTTCTTACTATAGAGTCTATGGGAGACAGCGGGACGTTCTTACTATAGAGTCTATGGGAGACAGCGGGACGTTCTTACTATAGAGTCTATGGGAGACAGCAGGACGTTCTTACTATAGAGTCTATGGGAGACAGCGAGACGTTCTTACTATAGAGTCTATGGGAGACAGCGGGACGTTCTTACTATAGAGTCTATGGGAGACAGCGGGACGTTCTTACTATAGTGTCTATGGGAGACAGCGGGACGTTCTTACTATAGAGTCTATGGGAGACGGCAGGATTCCTTTGTCTTGTACATAAAGCAGTCTATATTCTTGTTTCCCAGAGCACTCTTTTTAGTTGCATAGATTCAGAGTTATAATATTTGCAATTCCTTATATTCTTTTATTAACTACAAGCAAAAGTAATAAAAGTAATGTTCGTCTAGTAATCGCTGTCGCAGGAAAAATTTGCTCTGGGCAAGTATGAAACTTAAGTGAGATTTCTTATCGCAGGTTAATGGTTTCATAAGCCATTATTTACATGTCTACCACAAGCTTTAAAGGGCTTCTCCAGAAAAGAAAACCCTTTTTCATTCAGTCTAAGGCTCCGTCCACACGATGAGTATTTCAAGGCGGAATCCACTCGTCAAAAGTAAATCCTCTCTATTAATCTTAATAGAAAATTCTGTCTTTTGCCGGTCGGTTTTTTAGAATAAAAAAAATTAGAACATGTTCATTCTTCTGTCGTAGTCCACTTGCAGTTCCGCACCCAAAACTCCAAAGAATTGATGGGGACTCTTTTTCTAAATGTAAATCCACTGGAATCCATCAGGAAAAAAAAAACAACCTAAAATCCAAATCACATAGTCCAAAGAGTAAATGTTACTCGTGCCTGGACGTAACCTATCCCGTGTCTGCCGCTCCGTCCCCCCCCCCCCACCACCACCACCATCTTCTTCCCGCCCCTACTGCTCAGGCACGTTCTCCTTTTGCATAGTACACGCAGGGCTGAACCTTGTGAAGCTTACTCGCACTCGGTTAATTTTTCTGCCTTTTTTCTGTATTATGGATTAAGCTTTATTTTAATGTCATTTTTACAGTAAAAAACAGACCCGTCCTGTCCTACATTACATAGACAACACATTGATGTAATTGGACGCTGTGTAATACTTCATTTTCCCTGTGGGGGCGCTGCAAGAAAAATGAACACTTGCTGTCAGGTTTTCCCTAAGATTTGAACTGATCACGTGATCCCAGCAGAGGGAGTCTCAAGGATCTGCTAACCTTCCAACAAGTAGGGATTGTCCAAAGTGGAAACTCTGGTTCATGTTGGATGCCACCATAAGGACGTCACCGTTTTTTGACCATATTTATCAAATTCATCTTCTTGAACCTGAGTGGAGCCTCCATGATATGGATGACGTGTTGACTGGGGGCTTATTTATTTAGCGGCAGTGTGGTCCGTAGTCCCAATCAAGTCGCTGCTCTAAAAGGGTCTTGCCTTCGGAAATATTCTGAAAGGGGTGAGAGGTGGAGGCCACGCCCCCTCATGAATACAGTGGACTCCTAACTAGGAGTCCTCTGTATTTTTCACTGTAATAGCACTCCCTTGGTAATGACGGTTATGTACATTGCAGTGATGATGATTTTCTTACTGACGGCTTTATAGTAAATCCGCGGCACAGCTTTTTGAGCTTAAAAGTGCAAAATTTTGATATATACATAAAGGTCAAGCTAAAGCGACTCTTCATTCCATATAAAATACAGGTAATTTGTTAGTTTCCAGATGTAATAGTTGAGCAGGTGTCGTTTTGGCCTCATTTTGCCTTCATCAGGTCTCATATGGTAGAAGAGGTTTAAATTAAATGTCATTTGTTCATAAGGATCAGCTGGTAGAAGGTGAAGCGACTCTATGTTCTATGTAAAAATAAAGGTAATTTGTCAGTTTCCGGATGCATTAGTTATAGAGGGGTCCCCACCATAGAGCCTGATGGCGTATCGCTTGGATATGCCATCAAAGTCTGAGAGGTGCAGGTCACAAGGAGTCAAACATGGCGTCCACCTGTAATCAGAACTGGGCCTGTTCCCGAGATAGGAGCGGGCCCCACCTGCATCAGACTTAGTGATATACCCTCAAATGCTATAGTGGGAACTCCCCTATTGAAGGGTTTGTGTGTGTTTTACAGTGGGACAGGTAGCTTCAAACTCACACTTTCTATTCAGGCTGTGGGTGGTTCTCTAGCTTCAGGCTCCCGCTTCCTGTTCAGGCTGTGGGTGGTTCTATGGCTTCAAGCTCCCACATCCTGCTCGGGCTGTGGGTGGTTCGACAGCTTTAGGGTCCCACATCCTGCTCGGGCTGTGGGTGGTTCTACAGCTTTAGGGTCCCACTTCCTGCTCGGGCTGTGGGTGGTTCTACAGCTTCAGGCTCCCACTTCCTGTTCAGGCTGTGGGTGATTCTACAGCTTCAGACTCATGCTTACTGTTCGGGTTGTGGGTGATTCTACAGCTTTAGGCTTCCGCTTCCTGTTCAGGCTGTGAGTGGTTCTACAGCTTCAGACTCACACTCTCTGGTTAGGCTTTTGGTGGTTCCACAGCTTCAGGTTCTCACTTTTTGGTCAGGCTGTGGGGGGTTCTACAGCTTCAGGATCCCACTTCCTGTTCGGGCTATGGGTGGTTCTACAGCTTTAGACTCGCACTCCCTAGTTAGGCTTTAGGTGTTTCCACAGCTTCAGGTTCTCACTTTTTGGTCGGCTGTGGGGTGGGGGGGGGGGGGGTAGGGGGAAGGTTCTACAGCTTAAGGCTCCCACCTTCTGGCAAGGCTGTTTATTTTTCTGTATCAGTTACTGACATGTCATCTTCCATTCCTAACTCAGCTTGACAGAGGGATGTGAGTGCTGGAGGTTTGTAAACTGTAGTCTACAAGGCTATAGAGCTCTAAAGGATTAAAGCTTGTCCCTAAATAATGTAAACAAGCTTCTGTGCTGCTGATAAGACACAGCAGGGAGTGATATCACCATCCTGACCACTGCTGGAGCAGAGAGCGGTTGTAGGTAAGCTAGGGAAGCTTGTGTGCAAAAGCAGGAGAAAAGATCGACTCCTAAATCTGAAAAGAAGCAAAATCAGTACAACAATGTATTTGGTAATAGTCTTTGTTTATCTTTGCCTAATCATTGAAACTGAAATACCCCTTTAGGCAAGCGACAGTTCGGCCTCACTTGGTCTTCATCAGAGCCTATGATGGGAGAAGAGATTCTGGTTGGGGAGATGGTTTCATTGACGTGCAGCCCGACGCGCTCTCTCTCCACTACTGCACGCCACTGTAGGGCTCTCCCCGACTGGAAACTCTTCTTCTACCAGTTGCGACCTGATGAAGGCCAAGTGAGGCCGAACCCTCCTTGCTCAACCCTTTAACGATTTATGACGTATGAGAAAGTCATGGTACCGTTAGGGAACTATGCAGTGGTAGTCATCTGCAGGGGCGTAACTAGAGAAGCCAGGGCCCCAAAGCAAACTTTTGGATGGGGCCCCCTACCCCCCCCCCTCTCCCACCTCCCTGACCACGACCATGTACCAGGACATGCTGTTAGATAATGTAGATTAATACAAGGGGTAAATACCTTCACATACATATTCAACAACATACTGCTACCAAACAAATCCACTATACCAAAAAACCAAATTACCATTATCACACTACTACATATGGACCGATGATACTACAGGAACATTGACCACATAAGTGAGACTGAATCAATACCCTACACTATTACTGATCAGTAACCAAAGACACATTAATGTCTTAATAATATTGATTATTATAATAATTTCAGTGACATAAAGTGGTATTTTCTAGTGTATCACTGGCTCTGCAAACTGTATATAACCATCTAAAATACAGTTGACCATTTTAGGTTAATATATAGTGTACACCAGGGCCTCTGACAGACTGGCTATATTTTCGATCTCCAATTACAGTGGACCTTATAGTGGTAGACCACCAGTGTACACAGGCTCTGCGAGTCTGTATATTACCTCCTTACAGTGACCACCATATTGTGTGGTAGACACCAGTGTAAACAGAATCTGCCGACTGTATGCTTACATCCCATACAGTGACCCTATAGTGGGTTGCTACAGTGTACACAGGCTCTACAGACTGTATTATTTATCCATCAATACAATGGTGGAACCTATAGGTGGTAATGATGTGTCCAGTGTACACAGGTTCTGCCAGACTGTATAATTACCTCCATTACTGTGGAAATCATATAAGTGGTTGACACCAGTGTTACCACAGGCTCTGCAAGACTGTTATTTACCTCCTTTTACAGTGGACCATTAGTGGTAGGCACCGTGTACACAGGCTCTGACAGACTGGTTATGTACCTCATTACAGTGTACACAGTATAGTGTATAGACTCCAGTGTGTACAAAGGCTCTGGTAGACCTTATAAGAGATTACAGTGCAGTTACATTCTTGTGATACTTCCACATGGATGACGTTTCTCTGACCAGTCGTTTGACTTTCCCTTTTGTTCTACATCCGTAGTCCAGGTCCGCCATCTTGATGACATTCTCCCGACCACTCTGTTCCTGCAGATTTAGTACCACAAATAATCTTGAATTCTGACTTTTCGAGCACCTGCCCCATAGCTATATGGGGTCCATTTAGGCAGGCTGGGTTCTAGATATGGCTTTATGGGGCCCCAAATAGGCAAGGTTTAGGTAGGCAATAGGAGTCCCCCATTAGGCAGGCAGGGTTTAGTTGCTTATAGGGAGCCATACAGGTGACAGAGGGTTAGAGTGTGGAGCTATAGGGGCACCATATAGGTAGCAAGCTTTAGGGGGCTTCTATAGGCTGAAGGCTTCAAGGTAGCTAAAGGGGATACTTCAGACAGGGCAGACCTGAGAGCTATATAGGCAGCCTTTAGGGGGGTATCTAGGCAGGCCGTTAGCGGGGATATAAAGCAGGCTAGGGGCTTTTAAATGGCAGGCTCAGGGGGGGTATACCAGGCAACGTTAGCGAGGGGTATCTCCAGAAAGCTAATAGCGGGGTATAAAGGCCATGCTCCTAGGGGGGTATCAGGCAAGCTTAGGGGGTATACAGGCAGGCTTTAGGGGGAGAGATACAGGCAGGCTTAGGGGGTATACAGGCAGGACTTAGGGGGTTACAGGCAGGCTTAGACGGGTTTTTTACTACAGGCAGGCTATTGCGGGGTATTACATGGCAGTACTTAGCGGGTATATGGCCGGCCTTTGCGGGTATATGGCCGGACTTAGCGGGTATACGGCCGGCTTAGCGGGGTGTTTACTGGCCGGCTTAGGGGTGACTCTACAAGGAGGCTTTAGGGGGTATACAGGCGGGATATTAGGGGTCCAGGCGGCTTAGGGGGTACACAGGCGGCTTAGGGGGGTATACAGGCGGCTTAGGGGGTATACGGCCGGCTTAGGGGGTATACGGCAGGCTTAGGGGGGGTATACGGGCGGCTTAGGGGGTAATACGGTCGGCTTAGGGGGGTATAAGGGCGGATTAGGGCGGGGTATACGGGCGTTTAGCGGGGGTATACGGGCGGATGCTTAGGGGGTATACAGGCGGCTTACGTGGGGTTACAGGCGGTTTTTTAATTTTTTTGGTGTGGGCGGGGTTATACAGCGACGGATCTTAGGGGGTATACAGAAGGCACTTTTAAGGGGTATCAGCAGGCTTTTATGGGGCGTATTTACAGCAGGATGATGGGGTATACAGCAGGCTTAGGGGCAGGTATGAAATAAGGAAATCCCATACTTACTCGCGGTCCTCACGATCCACGTTGATGTGACGTAGACCGCGCGCGCCCAAGGCCGCTGCATCAAAGGGCGCCTAGGCAGGGGAAGCGCGCAGAGCGGAGGAGATGGATCGTCGCTCCGTTCTGCTATCTCATGACAAGCGCTGCCTCCTGTACGCTTTGGGGCAGGAGGGCACGGGCCTTCAAGAGGCAGCATGCGACCGGGCCCATTGGCAGTTCCCCGCCACCGAAGTGAACGGTTTTATGTTCACTGCCGGCTGGTGCCCAGAGAGCGGCGCCAATATTGCAACGGGGGAGCGAACGCTCCGGGTTGTCCAGGCTGCCCCGGGGATATGCGGTGCAACACACGCACACCAGCACAGGGCCCGCGAGGCACATGTACCCATGTTTGTAACCCGAGGGTAGTTACGCCCTGGTCATCTTACAATCCTACTACATAAAAGAGGCTGCAAATGGATGCCTGACCACCTCCAATGTAAACAGCGGGTTATGGAGCCGGCGCCGTTCCAGGCAGTGGGTTACGTGCACTGTTTGCATAAAATGCTCAATGGCACCCAGACAGGACTTGCTCGTTGATCGCAGGATGCAATATTTAAAACATGGCGGCTTGTGAAAAGCTTCATCGCTGCCACGTCCAGATTTAACACTCCTGCCACAGGAGGAATTGCTAGTACCGACATCTTTGAACACCCGTTAGCAGTGTGTATACCAGCGTTGTCCCAATTCAGTCCTTTCTAAGGTGCAAAGCAACAGTGTCTTAGGTTTTTGGCTTTCACTTGCATTGCCCTAGAAGGGATTTATACTTGTGTGCACAGGTGACTTAACCCACTTAACGACCGCCCACCGACTTTTGACGTCGGCTGGTGCAGGTCGTTCGTCTGCAGCGACATCTTTTGGCGTCGCTGCAGACATCAGAGTTTGCGGCTCCTGGCGCGGCAGCAGCACTGAGAACAGGGCTATACTACACAGCCCTGATCCCAGAGCAGCTCCTGCGAGCACCTCCGCTCCCCAGTGCTTTACCCCTTTGATTGCGGCGAATCGTCATCGCAGCACAATCAAAGGCGTGCCTGCTATGTCGGGTGATCGGAACGCGCAGTGTGCCACGAAAGAGCCCGTGAGGAGAACAGGCTACTCACCATCTCGTAGCCCCGAGGAACCCTATGAGTGTGCGCACCCTATGTGTCTGTGTATACATGCCCCGTGACCTGGGCAAGACCATGTGTCTGTCATTGATCACTGCCTTGTGGTACACTGACACTGATTATAATGTGTGATTAGCATATATGAATATGCTAATACTTTTTTATTTTTATATTTTGTTTTTTACACCTTAGTAACTCGAGGTAGTTTCTCCCTTCATGGGATTATAAAAAAGTAAAAAAAATAAAAAAAGTAAAAAATAATAAAAATATAATTAAATATTTTAGTAAAGAAGAATAATTGTGTCAGTACATTACACACACAAAAAAACACACTTCAACATGTAGGGATTCACACGACTGTATATAACCTGTGCTAGCAACTATCTAACAAGCGTCCCCAGGTAAATGTGAAAATCGGTGGTAAAAAAAACAAAAAAAAAATTAAAATTAAAAAAAAATTTTGCAAAATTTTTTTTAAAATGATCTTAAAATTACCCCCCTAAAGTACAATTGGGCTCGAAATTTAAACGAAGGGTCTTTTAAAAAATTAAAAAAAATTACAAATGGTTGGAAACCGCCCAAAGGGGGCAAAAACCCCCAAAAAAGGTTTTGGTCACTAAAATTCAAGGGGGGTTTAAATTTTTCAGTGCTTTTTGTGGGGTTCCCGAAAAACATGACTATTGGGGGGCCCGGGGGGATGGAGTTGGGGGCCCCTGGTTTATACAATGCAAAAGGGGTTTTAATAAAGGAAAAAAGCTTAGTGGTCAAGTCCCTTTAGGGGACTTAATATTGCTGTGTTTAAAATAAAAAAAAAAAAGTTTTTTAAAATTAAAAAATTTTAGGGCGAGGGTGTCTGAAAATTTGGGGGTCAGTTTTTTTGCGCATTAAATTTTTAAATGTTTAAAATGCCCCCAGAAAGTCCCCCCTCTCCAAAAAAATTTTGCTTTAGGTTTTTATTTTCATTTTTTTAAAAAATTAAAGGTCTAAAAATTATGCGCTGTGCGCCCATAAACAAATGCGCCTAAATTTAGCACATAGCACATCAGTACCAAAGGTGTTTGTGTTAGGTGATTTACAAGTATGGGTTAGGTGATTCTACAAGGGATGCGTTGGTGCTTTACAAAATATGCTTTTGGTGGGCATTTTTTCAAGTATGCGTTAGGTGCATTCTACAAGTATGGGGTTAGGCGCTTCTACAAGTAAAGGGTTAGGTGCCCTTCTACAAGTTGCGTTAGGTGCATTTTTTAAAAATTGCGTTAGGGGCATTCTACAAGGGATGCGTTAGGGGCTTTTACAAAATATGCTTTTGGGTTTTCATTCCTACAAGTATGCGTTGGGTGCATTCTACAAGTATGCGTTGGGGCATTCTACAAAATATGCGTTTTGGTGCATTTACAAGTAAGGTTAGGGGCATTCTTTAAAAATATGCGTTAGGTGCATTCTACAAGTATTTCGTTAGGTGGGATTCTCCCGTAGCGTTTTGGTTTCATTTTTAAAGTATGCGGGTTTGGCGTTTACAAATATGGGTTAGGGCATTTTTACAAGTATTTGGGGTTTGGCGAGTCTACCCAAATATGCGTTAGGCGATTCCCAAAGTATGGTTAGGTGCATTCTTTCAAGGGATGCGTTAGGTGATTCTATCAAAATATGGTTTGGTGCATTCTAACCCGTTTGGGTTTGGTGCCCTTCTTTCAAGGAATTTTCGTTTTTCCAAATTTAAAAGGATGCGTTAGGCGCTTTTTTACCCAAATTTTGCGGGTTTGGCGTTTTTACAAGTATGCGTTAGGCGCTTTTTACAAAAATATTTGGGTTGGGGCTTGTTCACCGCGTTTTTGGGTCCTTTTTAAGGGGTCCCTTTTTGACAGTTGAAAAACGTATTCGGAAAGCTGATCCGTAAAACGCAGCAGTTGTTACTTTTTTGTATCCGTTTTGAATACTTTTTCACCTGTGTTTTACGCATCCGCTTTCCGGATGCGTTTTCAGAAATTCTCCCGCAGCCCCGTCTCTCTCTTCAAATCTCCCGCAGCCCCGTCTCTCTCTTCAAATCTCCCGCAGCCCCGTCTCTCTCTTCAAATCTCCCGCAGCCCCGTCTCTCTCTTCAAATCTCCCGCAGCCCCGTCTCTCAATTCAAATCTCCCGCACCTCCACGGTCACTGCTCCCACAGCCGCCGCTCACCTCAGATCCCCCTGCGCTGCCGCCGCTCCACCTGCCGCCGCTCCACCTGCGCTGCCGCCGCTCCACCTGCGCTGCCGCCGGTCACCTGCGCTGCCGCCGCTCCACCTGCCGCCGCTCCACCTGCCGCCGCTCACCTGCGCTGCTGCCGCTCCACCTGCGCTGCCGCCGCTCCACCTGCGCTGCCGCCGCTCCACCTGCGCTCCCGCCGCTCACCTGCGCTCCCGCTGCCGCCGCTCACCTCTCCAGCGATCCCTGTCCAGCCTCCCAGTGCGCTTTTCGCATCCGCTTTCAGGATGTAAAGCGCAGCTGATACGTACCCGGAGTGTGGAGCGCTTTTGGACAGGTGCCAAAAGCAGACTCCATTATCTCCTATGGGCTTTCACTTGCGCAAACCGCAATAAGAATTGACATGTTCATTCTTAAAGCAGATGCGAAAAGCGCAGGAGAGTCCTCAAAAGCGCATCGCCAATCTCCCGTGAGAACAGCGATGCGCTTTTGCCATTGAACTCAATGTTAATCACACTGACAATTGTTAGATCCGTTTTGCGGATCCGTAAAACGGATCACAAAGACGCCGTGTGAACACGCTCTTAGGCGCATTCTACAAGGATGTGTTAGGTGCATTCTACAAGTATGCGTTAGGTGCATTCTACAAGTATGCGTTAGGTGCATTCTACAAGTATGCGTTAGGTGCATTCTACAAGTATGCGTTGGGTGCATTCTACAAGTATGCGTTAGGTGCATTCTACAAGTATGCGTTAGGGGCATTCTTCAAGTATGCGTTAGGAGCATTCTACAAGTATGGGTTAGGCGCATTCTACAAGTATGGGTTAGGCGCATTCTACAAGTATGGGTTAGGCGCATTCTACAAGTATGCGTTAGGTGCATTCTACAAGTATGCGTTAGGTGCATTCTACAAGTATGCGTTAGGTGCATTCTACAAGTATGCGTTAGGTGCATTCTACAAGTATGCGTTAGGCGCATTCTACAAGTATGCGTTAGGCGCATTCTACAAGTATGCGTTAGGCGCATTCTACAAGTATGCGTTAGGCGCATTCTACAAGTATGCGTTAGGTGCATTCTACAAGTATGCGTTAGGTGCATTCTACAAGTATGCGTTAGGGGCATTCTACAAGTATGCGTTAGGTGCATTCTACAAGTATGCGTTAGGCGCATTCTACAAGTATGGGTTAGGCGCATTCTACAAGTATGGGTTAGGCGCATTCTACAAGTATGGGTTAGGCGCATTCTACAAGTATGGGTTAGGCGCATTCTACAAGTATGCGTTAGGAGCAGTCTACAAGTATGGGTTAGGTGCATTCTACAAGTATGGGTTAGGTGCATTCTACAAGTATGGGTTAGGTGCATTCTACAAGTATGGGTTAGGTGCATTCTACAAGTATGGGTTAGGTGCATTCTAAAAGTATGGGTTAGGAGCATACTACAAGTATGCGTTAGGTGCATTCTACAAGTATGGGTTAGGTGCATTCTACAAGTATGGGTTAGGTGCATTCTAAAAAGTATGGGTTTAGGTGCATTCTACAAAGTATGCGTTAGGCGCATTCTACCAGTATGGGTTAGGTGCATTCTACAAGTATGCGTTAGGTGCATTCTACAAGTATGCGTTAGGCGCATTCTACAAGTATGCGTTAGGTGCATTCTACAAGTATGCGTTAGGTGCATTCTACAAGTATGCGTTAGGCGCATTCTACAAGTATGGGTTAGGCGCATTCTACAAGTATGCGTTAGGCGCATTCTACAAGTATGCGTTAGGCGCATTCTACAAGTATGGGTTAGGCGCATTCTACAAGTATGGGTTAGGCGCATTCTACAAGTATGGGTTAGGTGCATTTCATATACTTGAAATGCTACGTTACTCGCCTCTGTGTGCGATGTGCCTCGATAGGGGCATTACATACTCTACCAATGAGATGGTTTGTGCCGCGATTAGCGCAAATCACGGCACATAGCATATCATTAGAAGTGTGTGTAATGCCCTTATCGAGGCACATCGCACACGGAGGCGCATAGCTTATCATTACAAGTATATGAAATGCGCCTAACACATATACACTTGTAATGATGTGCTATGCGACTCAATAGGCGCATCTCATTATGGGGGCGCACAGCACATCATTTTTAGGCGTGTTACAATGTGTCGGTCCCAGCATATAATGCGTCTAGTTTTGGTCTACGACAGTTCATTTACATCCAAAATATGGCGACAAAAGCGGTTTTAGCGCAATATAGACCAAAAAACTGGCGTTGGGGAGTTGGGAAATGTCACCCTTAAAGTTCAAAGCGCCTCCCTTTTGCCATCTAAAATAATAATAATAATTATAATAATAAAAAAAAAAAGTGATAAATATTTGGTATCGCCGCAACTGTGAAAGTTCGATCTATTAAAATATATCAACATTTATCCCGTAGGCTGAAGTTTGTAGAAGAAAAAAATTCAAATGCCAAAACTGCATTTTTTCAATTTTTTTTTTTATCATTTTGCATCCACTTAAAATTTAAATAAAAGTGATCAAGAATGTTACATGTATTCCATACAGGTCTGTAGCTATAGCGACCAGTGCTGGCAGCCTATCATGAGAGATCAAACAGGTCTGTATCTATAACGACCAGCGCTGGCAGTCTGTCAGGAGAGATCAAACAAGTCTGTAGCTATAGCAACCAGTGCTGGCAGCCTCTCGGGAGTCATCACAGATCTGTAGCTATAGCGACCAGTGCTGACAGCCTATCGGGAGAGATCAAACAGGTCTGTAGCTATAGCAGCCAGTGCTAATAGCCTATTAGGAGTCATCACAGATCTGTAGCTATAACGACCAGTGCTGAAAGCCTATCAGGAGAGATCGAACAGGTCTGTAGCTATAGCGACCTGATGAGCTGATGCAGCCCATACAAGAGGGGTATCTAGGAATAGGTAGGATACTGGTAATGGACACATATTGCAGAGTGACTTTAAGGGTTTAAATGAGTATTTTCATTTCATAAACTAGCTTTAAATATGTAGGCGAAGGAAAATAAAGACTATTACTAAATACAATGCTGTTCTGATTTTGCCTCTTTTCAGAGTTAGAAGCAGATCTTATCTCCTGTTTGTGTACACAAGCTTCCCTAGTTACCTCTCTCTAACTATTACATCTGGAAACTGACAAATTACCTTTATCATGATATACAACAAAAAATGTCGCATAACCTCGTACAGGTTGATGTTTATGTACAAATAAAAATGTTGCACTATTAAGCCGAGGAGGATGTGACCGGGATGTAATATTGACTTGCTTGGATTGATGCCTTTCCAATGAGCAACCACAGCGACCAAGCTGTGCAGAACCATCACCATCCACTATATAGCTTTGTTCATGAATTAGGAGATCCTTTGGTTTGCCCTAATTTACAACATAATCTTTATTGAATATACAGTTGTGCTCAAAAGTTTACACACCCCAGCAGAATTTTTGCTTTCTTGGCCCTATTTCAGCGAATATGAATAATAACACAAATACTTTTTTCCCACTCATGGTCAGTGTTTGGGTGAAGCCATTTATTGTCAGACTACTGTGTTTTTTCTTTTTAAATCCTAATAACAACTAAAAACATCCAAATGACCCTGATCAAAAGTTCACACACACCCTGGGGATTTTGGCCTGATAACATGCACAGAAGTTGACACAAATGGGTTTGAATGGCTACTAAAGGTAACATCCTTACCTGTGACCAGTTTGCTTGTAATCAGTGTGTGTGCATAAAAGCTGAGTGAGCTTCTGGGACCCAGACAGACTCTTGCATCTTTCATGCAGCCACTGATGGTTCAGGATTGTGAGTCATGGGGAAACATCCTCACCTGTGACCTGTTTGCTTGTAATCAGTGCGTGTGCATAAAAGCTGAGTGAGCTTCTGGGATCCAGACAGACTCTTGCATCTGTCATGCAGCCAGAGACGGTTCAGGATTGTGAGTCATGGGGAAAGCAAAAGAATTGTCAACTGATCCACGGGAAAAGGTAATTGAACTGTGTAAAACAGGAAAGGGATACAAAGAAATCTCCAAGGAATTGATAATGTCAGTCGGCAGTGTTCAAACTGATTAACAAATGGAAAATCAGGGGCTCTGTAAAAACCAAACCACGCTCAGGTAGACTAACAAAAATTTCAGCCACAACTTCCAGGAAAATTGTTTGAGATGCAACGAAAAACCTACAAATAACATGAGATGAAATCCTGGACTCTCTGAAAACGAGCGGTGCGGCTGCTTCACGATGCACAATAAGGAGGCACTTGAAGAAACATGGGCTGCGTGGTGGAGTCACCAGAAGAAATCCATTACTGCGCAAATGGCACAAAGTATCTCGCCTACAATACACCAAACAGCACAGAGACCAAGCCTCAAAACTTCTGCAACAAGGTCATTTGGAGCGATGAGACCAAACTCAAACTTTTTGGCCACAACCATAAAGGTTACATTTGGCGAGGTGTCAACAAGGCTTATGATGAAAGGAACCATTCCTACTGTAAAGCACGGAGGGGAAGCACTGATGTTTTGGGTGATGTGTGAGCCACAAAGGCGCAGGAAACTTGGTCATAGTTGAAGGAGAGCTGAATGCAGCACGTTATCAGTAAATACTGGAGGCACATTTGCACTCATCAGCCCGGAAGCTGCGCATGGGACGTACTTGGACATTCCAAAATGACAACGATCCAAACCACAAGGCCAAGTCGACCTGTCATTGGCTACAGCAGAACAAAGTGAAGGTTCTGGAGCGTCCACCTCAGTCTCCTGACCTCAATATCATTGAGCCACTCTGGGGAGATTTCAAGCAAAGCGCAGTTCATGTAGGACAGCCCAGGAATTTACTGGAACTGGTACCCAAAAGGAACGGGCAGAGCCTCATCCGCAACTACCACAAACGACTGCAAGGTGTCCCTGATGTTAGAGGGGGCAGTACACGGGATTAAGAACTGGGGGAGGGGAACTTTTGATCAGGGTCATTTGGATGTTTGTGGTTGTCATTATGATTTAAAAAGAGAAAACACAGGAGCTTGACGACAAATAGCTTCACCCGACCACGAACCATGAGGGGAAAAAAGTTTTTTGTGTTCATATTCTGTGACAAAAAGGCCAAGAAAGCAAAAATTCTGCCGGGGTCTGGAAACTTTTGAGCACGACTGTATATATAGGTGCGTGTATATATTTATACACTTTGAACTATATATACTAAATATACTATAAATATAATGTTATATATAGATATTTCAGAAACGAAAGCAAAAATTAAATATCCGAATGCTCCAGCAAGTAATGGGTGAGGGGGCCGATTATTATTATTTATTCTACATCGCCATTGATTTCAGGGCGCTGTATATACATAACATACACCAAACCGGTCCAATGGTGACAATAGATGACTAACAACTGGCACAGAAGGAGAAGGGACAGAAGGTGAGGGGCGGGTGTGTTTGTGGGGGGTGTAGACTCCTGAAGAGATGGGTTTTCAGGTTGCTTTTGAAGCTGGTGAGAGTTAAGGAGAGTCCGATGTGTTGGGGCAGTGACATAGCCTTCTTTTGGGCTATGTCTGGAACATAACCGCCCTCTATCCATATTGGATAAAAAGCAAGTTTTTCCAATGGGAATGTGGTCATGTAGCCCATCCAAGACGACAATAATTGTCTCAGACACCGATTTCCGCAGTCAGATTTCCAATATCTCTTGTGGTTCAAAAGTTATCAAGACTGAAAGCTACAATAACATCTATTTGACGTGTCCAGTGGGTCGTCCCTGGTTCTGATCCAATCATTACAAACCCACATGAGAACTTCCTGGATCGATAACTTATGAACCACGAGAGATATTGCAAATCTGATTGATGCAATCCAATTCTGAGACAATTCTGGTCTTTTTGGATATCCTACATGACCACCTTCCCATTGGAACAACTTGACATTAATCCAATATGGCGGCTTTCAAAATGGTGGCAATGTTTCTGACCGAGCCTAAAAAATAGACTCCCTCACCCATTACTTGCTGGGGGGGTTCATTTTCCCTTTCGTTTCTTGAATAAAAGATAGTCCTGGGACTTGAGATTATACAGTATGTAGTCTTATAATGAAGAAATCCAAAGACCCCCCTATAACACCAACTTTAAGGGATGTTTTCTGCTTTAATATTTTGGTCCAAATCAATTAAAACAGAACTACTGAAAATCGACCAAGGTATTGGTACAAGGCCTAAGAAGATATGGACTCAGCTCAGGTCTCCGGTCATTGGGGTCAGGTGATGACACTCGCCCTATTCCTATCCCTATCAAAGCCAGAGTAATGGTCCCGAAAAGGGCTGTCCCAGCTCTCGGTGTCTGACCCTGCTCTCCGGGGCTCCTCAACAAGACTCTACCATTAGAGTTATCTCTATCATGGAACTTGGTGACGGCCACTTTTGATGATCTGATTCCGGAAGAAGACCTGATAAGTTATCATGAGTCCATACCTTATTAAAGGGGTGCTCCAACAAAGGAGCATCTGCATAACCTGTGGGCTCATAGCCAGCTACAAGCCAATTGTGTTACAGAATGAGGAGGCCGATGCTTGCAACTGTCCTCCCTATTCATTTCTATGGGAGCTCCGAACATTGTGGAGTGAGTGCTCAACTCTGTAAGGAGCTCCCACAGAAACGAATGGGGAGGACCGCTCTCCTCATTCTGTAACACGGTCACCTATGAGCGGGTCTGTTACATGGAGGTTCCTCCCTGAGGACACCCTTTTAAAGCATCACTCGAAATAGCTTTGAGGTTCACTGCACTGCTCATCATGTTTCTTCCCTGCAGCTGCGTACAGGATTTCTGGCTGACGCAACAGTCTCTGTTAGGTCACATGACCTGCACTCTGATCGGCTGATAGACTCCGTGCTTTTGATGCTGACAGTATGTCTGTCTGTCTCTCTATGCGTTCCTCTTCAGACTAACATTGAACCTCCCATAGAAAGAGATTCACCTCCAGGTCACGTAACCATGCTGTGTGTACGTTACAGTGTGTGCCGCGGTCCCCGCTCCGGACCATGGACGCGCCTGTGTTCCCTACCACTGCTCCATCCGGCACTCACTCTCCCCACTCCTGCTCTGCTCTCCTCCTCTGCTCATTGCTGGTGCGCTTGTGCCCGTCCTCCAGGGAGCACATGCGCCGGTTCCTTTAGGTTTAAGGCCCTGTTCACACGGCGGATTGGGGCGCGGTTCTGGTCGCGGGCTCCGAAGCGGTTTCCGCGGCCAAATCGCGCCTAGTTTATTAACATGGTTTCCTATTGGAAACCGCGTTAATATTCACACGCCGCGGGTTTGGCCGCGGCTTCGGGGCTGCGGCCAAACCCGCGCGTGTGGAGAGTTCTGTCAATTCTTGACAGGGAGTGCTCTGCGCGGTAGCCGCGGCTCACGGCGCGGTTTGCCCCCTGCTGTTAATTTGCATGGGGGCAAACCCTCGACGCAAGCCGCTCCCCAAACCACGCCCCACCCTGCCGAGACCACGCCCAGCAACCGCGCCGCAAACCCGCATCGGGAGACGCGAGTTTGCGGCGAGGTTCGACTAGGTTTTGGCCGCGGGAACCGCCGTGTGAACATGTCCTAAAGAGCCAACGTGCCTCTGTCCACCAATCGCCTGCCACCTGGGCCTTCATCAGGTCACTTCCCCGCGTCTTCTCTGCTAGTTTGTTGATGTTCCTGCCTTGTTGCCTGTATTTCGTGTTTCCTCGTTTGACCCCTGCTGATGTTTTCGGACTACTCTCTGCCTGCCCTGACCTCCTTGCTTGTCCCTGTTTGTCCCATTTGTTCCTCGTTGGCACCACGGCTGTCGTCATAAGCCACCAGGTCAGAGGTAGCGACCTGGGAGCTCTCTGCAGCCAAATCCATCGCACTCTGGTGAATATCGGGGAATCCTTAAATGCCTCATCTCTCGCGGTGACCAAAAGCAAATCCACCCCCTTCCTGACAGTGTTTCAGCAACTCAGAGTGCAGGTCACATGACCCAGTGGCAGTAGTGAGAAATCCTGTATGCAGCTGCAGGTCACATGACCCAGGGGCAGCAGTGATAGATCCTGTATTCAGCTGCAGGTCACATGTCTCAGTGGCAGCAGTGAGAAATTCTGTATTCAGCTGCAGGTCACATGACCCAGGGGCAGCAGTGAGAAGTCCTGTATTCAGCTGCAGGTCACATGTCCTCAGTGGCAGCAGTGAGAAATTCCTGTATTCAGCTGCAGGTCACATGACCCAGTGGCAGCAGTGAGAAATCCTGTATTCAGCTGCAGGTCACATGACCAGTGGCAGCAGTGAGGAACCTGTATTCAGCTGCAGGTCACATGACCCAGGGCAGCAGTGAGGAAATCCTGTATTCAGCTGCAGGTCACATGACCTAGTGGCAGCAGTGAGGAAATCCTGTATTCAGCTGCAGGTAGCAGACCTATGGCACAACTTTGTTTAGAAGGAATCCTCTATTAGCTATGAGGGAAAGGAAAACCTGGAGTGCTCCTTTAAGCCTTGTATGGAATCCTTTGGCGATTCGGGTGTGACGTTTTGAATAGTGAAACTGTAGGATGAAAATCTACTGTTATTCAGGGGTTGGGGTCACATGACCCAGGGATCAGCAGTGGAAATCTTGTATTCTGCTGCAGGTACTTCGACCCAGTAGGCAGGCTGTGAGGAACCCTGTATTCAGTGCAGTCCATGACCAGTGGCAGCATGAGGAACCCTGTATTCAGCTGCGGGGGGCAATGACCCCAGTGGGGCCAGGGGGAAACCCTTTTCAGCTGCGGGCAATGACCCGGGGGAGCAGTGAGGAACCCTTATTCAGTGCAGGTCACTGATCCAGGGGCAGCAGTGAGGAACCTGTTTCAGCTGCAGGTCCTGACCCATGGTAGCAGTGAGAGTCCTGTATTCAGTAGGTCACATGACCCCGTGGCAGCAGTGGAAATCCTGTATTCAGCTGCAGGTCATTTACCCGGGGGGTGTGAGAGATCCTGTATTCCTCGGTCACATGACCTTTGGGAGAGTGAGAAATCCTTATTAGCTGCAGGCAATGACCTATGGCAGAGTGAGAAATCTGTATTTAGCTGGGGTAATGACCAGGCAGCGTGAGGAATCCTGTATTAGCTGAGGTCACATGACCCCGTGGGAGCAGTGGGAACCTGTATTCAGCTGAGGCCATGACCTGGGGGCACAGTGAGAAATCCTGTATTCAGCTGAGGGTCCATGAAAACCCCGTGGAAACAGTGAGGGAAACCTGATTCAGCGCAGGGCCATGACCCCCTGGAGCATGAGGAATCCCGTATTCAGCTGTAGGTCACAAGAGCCAGGAGCAGCAGTGGGAAATCCTGTATTCAGCTGCAGGTAAGCAGACCTACTGGCACAACTTTGTATCTAGAAGGAATTTCTAATAGACTATAGGGAAAAGAAAAACCTGGAGTGCTCCTTTAAGCCTTGTATGGATACTTTGGCCGATTCTGGGTGTGACTGTTTTGAATAAGTGAAACTGATATAGATGAAAATATCTGTTACTGTTGATTTAGGGGGTTGTGGGATTTTTTCATTATAGGAATATATTTTATACACCGTCTTCTCTATAAGTCTTTATCAGAGGTTATGTTTTACATTAGGGCATTTGTGCAGTGACTTTTCCACGAGCCCTTCTTGTGTTGGAGGAATTTGTTGTTCTGTGATGAACCCTTTGGTTTGGTCGGAAGAGTTTCAGTCAGTATGAACCATCTAGGGCGACATGTCCCAACTCGCCAACGCCAGTTTTTTGGTCTATTTTGCGCCAAAACCACTTTTGACACCATATTCTTGTTGTAAATGTACACCAAAACTAGGCGCATTATACGCCGGGAACGTCACTTTGTAATGCGCCTAAATATGGTGCACTGTGCACCCCCGTCATGAAATGCGCCTATTGAGGCGCCTTACATATGTTATGCGCCCCCGTCGGGAAATGAGCCTCGATAGACGGCATACACAATATACTACCATTGGTTATATTTATATGT
Source organism: Phyllomedusa bahiana (assembly GCA_025379985.1). Taxonomy (NCBI): domain Eukaryota; kingdom Metazoa; phylum Chordata; class Amphibia; order Anura; family Hylidae; genus Phyllomedusa; species Phyllomedusa bahiana. The sequence goes on from JAODAL010007622.1 coordinate 117,605, forward strand.
TCGTCGAGTGATGATGCACATGAGCCCTTTTTTTGATACAATGCCCCCTTTCTTGATACAATGACCCCTTTCTTGATACGATGCCCCCTTTCTTGATACAATGCCCCCTTTTTTGATGCAGTGCCCCCTTTTTTGATGCAATGCTCCCTTTTTTGATGCAATGCTCCCTTTTTTGATGCAATGCGCCCTTTTTTGATAAGGAATGTGCCATTTTAGTGTGCATTGTATCTTAGTCATTAATCTATGGAAGGTATACCTGACGCCAATTTTTAGAAAGTATCGGACTTTCAGGCGCACTTTACACTGATTTAATGCGCCTAAAACTGGCATAGATGCGCCACTTTTCGGACATGTCACCCTTAGGCCGTGTTCACACGGCTTATTCCCGACGGATTTGTGAGCCGTATTGAGCTCACAAATCCGCCGTGAATAAGGGGCGGGACGGGGGCGGGGCCGGAGCGCGGCGGGGGCGACGCTCCCGGCCCCATAGACAATGTATTGTTTATGCCGGGTCCGCGCCGTAAATAATGTGCATGTCAGTTTCTCCCCCCGCGGCGGATTCCACTGTTCTCTATGAGAGCAGTGGATTACCGTAATGACAGGGACGGATTGGCGCCGTACTGAAGCGCAAATCCGGCGCAGAGTACGGCGCCATTCCGTGTTCAAATAAGCCGTGTGAACGAGGCCTAATAGTTCTTGAATTACAGCGCTTCCTCCAGTCACAATGGTCTCGGGATACAATATTTCCAGCAGACCATGCTCTTTCCTGGGACATTGTACATTGAAACCACTCTCAGCATACAATGCCCCAGACACTGCTGATCTGCGGCGGATGTGATGGAAGAGCCAACCAATTATTAGGAACATTTTACTTGTAAAACTTCTGTGTTAAGAAGGTGTATGCAGTGATTGGCGGTCTATAGCGCCTCTCTACAGTACAGTGTTGTACTACATGTCCTGTACTGCTCTTACATGTATTAGTGAGGTGCATGCAGTGATTGGTGGTCTATAGCGCCTCTCTACAGCACAGTGTGGTACTACATGTCCTGTACTGCTCTTACATGTATTAGTGAGGTGCATGCAGTGATTGGTGGTCTATAGCGCCTCTCTACAGTATGGTGTGGTACTACATGTCCTGTACTACTCTTACATGTGTTAGTGAGGTGCATGCAGTGATTGGCGGTCTATAGCGCTTCTCTACAGCACAGTGCGATACTACATGTCCTGTACTGCTCTTACATGTATTAGTGAGGTGCATGCAGTGATTGGTGGTCTATAGCGCCTCTCTACAGTACAGTGCGGTACTACATGTCCTGTACTGCTCTTACATGTATTAGTGAGGTGCATGCAGGGATTGGTGTCTGTAGCGCCTCTCTACAGTACAGTGCGGTACTACATGTCCTGTACTGCTCTTACATGTATTAGTTAGGTGCATGCAGTGTGGGAGTCTATAGCGCCTCTCTACAGTACAGTGTGCTACTACATGCCCTGTACTGCTTTTAAACATGTATTAGTGGGTGCATGCAGTGATTGGTGGCTAAAGCACCTCTCTACAGTACAGTCCCGGTACTACAGTCTGTTCTGCTCTTACAGGTATTAGTGAGGTACATGCAGTGATTGGGGGTTTCTATATGCCTCTCTCAAACAGTACAGTGCGGTTCTAGTTGTCCTGTTCTGCTCTTACAGGTATTAGTGAGGTGCATGCAGTGATCGGTGGTCTATAACACCTCTCTACAGTACAGTGCGGTTCTACATGTCCTGTACTGCTCTTAATGTATTAGTGAGGTGCATGCAGTGATTGGCGGTCTATAGCGGCTCACTGCAGTACAGTGTGATACTAATGTCTGTACTGCTCTTACATGTATTTAGTGAGGTGCATGCAGTGATTGGGAGTCTATAGCACCTCCTTACAGTACAGTGCGGTACTACATGTCCTGTACTGCTCTTACATGTATTAGTGAGGTGCATGCGTGATTGGGGTCTATAGCCTCTCTGCAGTACAGTGTGTTTACTACATTTTCCTGTACGTTCTTAACATGTTTTTGTGAGGTGCATGCAGTGATTGGTGGTCTACAGAAATCTCTCTACAGTCAGTGCAGTACTAATGCCCTGTACTGCTCTTACATGTATTAGTGAGGTGCATGCAGTGATTGGCGGTCTATAGCGCCTCTCTGCAGTACAGTGTGATACTACATGTCCTGTACTGTTCTTACATGTATTACTGAGGTGTATGCAGTGATTGGGGGTCTATAGCGCCTCTCTACAGTACAGTGTGGTACAACATGTCCTGTACTGCTCTCACATGTATTAGTGAGGTGCATGCAGTGTTTGGTGGTCTATAGCGCCTCTCTTACAGCACAGTGGGGTTTCAACATGTCCTTTTACGCTCTTACTTTGTATTAGTGAGGTGCATGCAGTGATTGGTGGTCTATAGCGCCTCTCTACAGTACAGTGCGGTACTACATGTCCTGTACTGTTCTTACATGTATTAGTGAGGTGCATGCAGTGTTTTGGTGGTCTATAGCGCCTCTCTACAGTACAGTGCGGTACTAATTGTCGCTGTACTGATCTTACATGTATTAGTGAGGTGCATGCAGGGATTGGTGTCTGTAGCGCCTCTCTACAGTACAGTGCGGTACTACATGTCCTGTACTGCTCTTACATGTATTAGTTAGGTGCATGCAGTGATTGGGAGTCTTTAGCGCCTCTCTACAGTACAGTGCGGTACTACATGTCCTGTACTGCTCTTACATGTATTAGTGAGGTGCATGCAGTGATCAGCGGTCTATAGCGCCTCTCTACAGTACAGTGCGGTACAACAGGTCCTGTCCTGCTCTTACATGTATTAGTGAGGTGCATGCAGTGATTGGTGGTCTATAGCACCTCTCTACAGTACAGTGCGGTACTACATGTCCTGTGCTGCTCTTACAGGTATTAGTGAGGTGCATGCAGTGATTGGTGGTCTATAGCACCTCTCTACAGTACAGTGCGGTACTACATGTCCTGTACTGCTCTTACATGTATTAGTGAGGTGCATGCAGTGATTGGCGGTCTATAGCGCCTCTCTGCAGTACAGTGTGATACTACATGACCTGTACTGCTCTTACATACATTAGTGAGGTGCATGTAGTGATTGGTGGTCTATAGTGCCTCTCTACAGTACAGTGTGATACTATATGTCCTGTACTGCTCTTACATGTATTCGTGAGGTGCATGCAGTGAGTGGTGGTCTATAGCGCCTCTCTACAGTACAGTGCAGTACTACATATCCTGTACTGCTCTTACATATATTAGTGAGGTGCATGCAGTGATTGGCGGTCTATAGCTCCTCTCTACAGTACAGTGCGGTACTACATGTCCTGTACTGCTCTTACATGTATTAGTGAGGTGCATGCAGTGATTGGTGGTCTATAGCGCTCTCTACAGTACAGTGCAGTACTACATGTCCTGTACTGCTCTTACATGTATTAGTGAGGTGCAGGCTGTGATTGGTGGTCTATAGCACCTCTCTACAGTACAGTGCTGTACTACATGTACTGTACTGCTCTTACATGTATTAGTGAGGTACATGCAGTGATTGGCGGTGTATAGCGCCTCTCTACAGTACAGTGCTGTACTACATGTCCTGTACTGCTCTTACATGTATTAGTGAGGTGCATGCAGTGATTGGTGGTCTATAGCACCTCTCTACAGTACAGTGTGGTACTACATGTCCTGTACTGCTCTTACATGTATTAGTGAGGTGCATGCAGTGATTGGTGGTCTATAGCACCTCTCTGCAGTACAGTGTGGTACTACATGTCCTGTACTGCTCTTACATGTATTAGTGAGGTGCATGCAGTGATTGGCGGTCTATAGCGCCTCTCTACAGTACAATGCTGTACTACATGTCCTGTACTGCTCTTACATGTATTAGTAAGGTGCATGCAGTGATTGGCGGTCTATAGTGCCTCTCTACAGTACAGTGCGGTACTACATGTCCTGTACTGCCCTTACATGTATTAGTGAGGTGCATGCAGTGATTGGTGGTCTATAGCGCCTCTCTACAGTACAGTGCGGTACTACATGTCCTGTACTGCTCTTACATGTATTAGTTAGGTGCATGCAGTGATTGGGAGTCTATAGCAACTCTCTACAGTACAGTGCGATACTACATGTCCTGTACTGCTCTTACATATATTAGTGAGGTGCATGCAGTGATTGGAGTCTATAGCAACTCTTCTACAGTACAGTGCGATATACATGTCCTGTACTGCTCTTACATATATTAGTGAGGTGCATGCAGTGATTGGGGTCTTAGCGCCTCTCTTACAGTACAGTGCTGGTACTACATGTCCTGTACTGCTCTTACATGTATTAGTGAGGTGCATGCAGTGATTGGTCTATAGCACCTCTCTACAGTACAGTGTGGTACTACATGTCCTGTACTGCTCTTACATGTATCAGTGAGGTGAATGCAGTGATTGACAGTCTATAGCGCCTCTCTACAGTACAGTGTGGTACTACATGTCCTGTACTGCTCTTACATGTATTAGTGAGGTGCATGCAGTGATTGGTGGTCTATAGCGCCTCTCTACAGTACAGTGCGGTACTACATTACCTGTACTGATCTTACATGTATTAGTGAGGTGCATGCAGTGATTGGTGGTCTATAGCACCTCTCTACAGTACAGTGTGGTACTACATGTCCTGTACTGCTCTTACTTGTATTAGTGATGTGCATGCAGTGATTGGTGGTCTATAGCGCCTCTCTACATTACAGTGCGGTACTACATGTCCTGTAATGCTCTTACATGTACCAGGATGAGCATCTCCTTTGGGCTCCAGGTGAGGGCCCCATTTTCTGGCCCATTGTGTATAAAGTCCATGACCTTGGAAGCTTCTGTCCTCATTATAGACAGTGTTTTCCAGCTTCCAGCAGCTCTCTCTGGTGTTATATGGAAGGACGCCCTGTATCTGGATTAGTATCTGCCGCATTTTGTTTCATCTCCGTGTTGCATTATGTGGGAGACATTTTGGAGCTTCGGAACCAATCGCTGTTTTTTCATAGAGTTGTGGTTTCATCATACAATGGACGTCCCAGAATCAATACATATTACTCGGGAATTACAGCCAACTGCATCCGCCCATATTCATCCACTGCTGCATTAAAAATTCCATGAATTTGATGCAAAAATTCCCTCAACTTGTCTGCTCCAAATTCAGGTGTCTTTGCTGCCCTCTGTTGCTTCACTCTCCGCATTGATCATCTGTTGGTATAAATTTTGGAAGAGGTAATGCACCAGAGCACAGCTAAGCCATCGGAGGAGAGTGTCTGTCAACACGGTGTCGACAGATCTCCACCAGCAATCTGACAAATCAGGTGGAAACTCAAATTATCAACACAAAAATCTAAATGCTTTGCATTGATGCTTTAAAACTAAAACAAACATAAATTATCTGTTTAATAACTTATTTTTATATATTTTACACTTGTTCTGTAGTTTATTTTATTGTATTCAATGAACTGTTTAGTTCTCAAACAACGCGGTGAATTCTGCACGTCTACTAATTTTTCAAAAACAGTGTGATGCGCCCATTCAGGTGAAGATGCAATAGCAAACACGACCTGTAAAAAGAATGTATGAACCCTTGTCATTAGACTATACAGTGTAATATGAGGACAGGTCCGCTCTCCTATGTAAGGACAGTATAGTATGAGGACAGGTGTCTCCTATGTAAGGACAGTATAGTATGAGGACAGGTGTCTCCTATGTAAGGACAGTATAGTATGAGGACAGGTCTCTCCTATGTAAGGACAGTATAGTATGAGGACAGGTCTCTCCTATGTAAGGACAGTATAGTATGAGGACAGGTGTCTCCTATGTAAGGACAGTATAGTATGAGGACAGGTGTCTCCTATGTAAGGACAGTATAGTATGAGGACAGGTCTCTCCTATGTAAGGACAGTATAGTTTGAGGACAGGTTGCACCATGTAAGGCTAAGTATGAGGACAGGTGTCCCTATTAAAGGCAGTTAGATGAGGAAGGTGCGCCCCTATGTAAAGGGCAGTATGAAAAGGCAGGTCTGTTCCTATGTAGGACATAT